>JAODAL010022486.1:0-64625 GCA_025379985.1 Phyllomedusa bahiana | reverse complement strand
CTTTTTTTCCCCAAAATTGGGGTTAGCAGATGGAGATAACCCTTTAAGGACTTTAAAAAAAAAAAAGTCACGTTGTTCAGTGCTGGTCATCTGTTACTTTTCTGTGTTAATAAAGCCACCTACAAACATCGTACAGATCATATAGTACTTTAATAAATAATATGTAATGTATAGGGATAAGGTCTAGGTAATTGCTGCTTTTTGGCACAAAAACCTATTTATTTTTTGCTTGAAGTTTTCAGGAAAATGCAAGTACATGTGCATATTATGCATCTATATTTAGGGATCCTTGAGCAGCTTAATTTCAAAGAGAAAACAGGAAGCAATTTCTTGTGGGGGAAAATGTTTTTAGTCTTCTCATGTTCAGACGTTTTTCATCACCGCAGGATATGGCAATTCCAAGGAAATTGGTTATAAGTAATTTGGAAAGAATGTTTTATTGTTTGTCGTATTGCTTGTGCTCATCATTCTCATCATTGTGTCCCCTCAGAAAATTAATGCAAGCTCCACCCAAAAACTCCAGGAGTTCCCATTTGCTACAATTGAAAATGTGTCTTCCATTTCTAGAAATGTTGACCGTATTGGCCCACTGGAATTGATAGTGTTTAATTGCTTACGTCTCCAGAAGTGCGAGTCTCTGGTTTATCTTCTCAGCAGGGATAAGAATGGTTAAGGCCATGTTCACACGGCTTAAAATGGGCCGTATTTCGGTCTGTAATTACGCGCCTGAGTGCGCAAATTACGGGCTGAAAACGGCCCATTCATTACGGTAATCCACAGTTCTCATAGAGAACTATGGATTACGTCTCCTCTCCCTGCTCGGCGAATCCGCCAGGCAGGGAGATGAGTGACATGTGAATTACCAGCGGCGTATACACGCCTCTGGTAATGAGAGTCAATGGGCCGGCGATGTGCCGGCCCCCCGCTCACTCCCCCGCTCACTCCCCCGCTCCCGCCCCCATCCACACGGCGTAATTGCGGGGTGTAATTATGTCCCGCATTTAAGCCGTGTGAACATAGCCTAAGGGGTAGTTAAAGGGAATGTGTTATCAGAAAATTACCTAATGTTTTTGTGTTAAACACATTTTTTTTCAATTTGCCATATATAGATTTTTTTTTTTTTTTTTTTTTAAATTCTGAAGTTTTCCCTTTGTTCACTAGGCCTAATAATAGGATGACACTTTCTGTTCTGTAGAGAAAACTTTTTAGTAGTCGCCACCTTATCAGCACAGACAGGATTACACTGAAAGGAGACACCAATGTGTAGATAAGAAAGACTCCACAGTAGGTGATATTCACAGCTCCTCCCCCTCCCTGCACACTGACTTCTTCCCAGGTCACAGTTCAGGCCTAGGAAAGTCTCCTTTAGAAGTCAATGGGTCTGCTGTTCACAGGCTCCTATGTCCACAAAGTTGCTGTATAGCGTGTCTCTAAATGCTGTTACAAGAAGGTCAGACAAGATAGCTGCTCCCATAATCCTATAGAGAAAACGGAAAAAAAATCTACAGTCAGAAAATAAAAACTGCTTAGAAGAAAAGAATTTAGATCTGTTTTTGTTTAACTTATCAAAAAGAGACGATCAATGACCTTTAAAAAAAAAAATAGAATAACATGGCTGCTCTTTCACCACTGTGGGTTGTGACTGGTTTTGCAGTTCAGAAACATTAACCAGTCTGTGTTGCAATACCACCCACAGCCTGTGAACAAGTGTGGTGCTATTAGGGATGGGGGAGAGTAGTCCTATTTTTCGAATCTTGTAAACCCCTTTTCCAAATCATTTGGAAATATTAATTCAAGCTTAATTTGGTACTTGAGCTGAGCTTTCCTTTAATGATAACCTGTCATGTTGAGCATACAGTCTTATTTGTCGTCATTATGTGATAGAGCAGAAGAAATGGAACAGATTGATTTTATATAGTTTTGTGGGGAAAAGTTCAGTAAAACCTCTATTTTCTAATTGAAATCCCTGTTCATTCTGGGTTTCAGAGTCCAGGGGGCGGTTCTAATCAATGACTGCCAGATACCTGTATCTCCAGTCATTGAGGTCACTGGACTCCTGAGACAAAGACCAACTTTTTTTAATTAGTGATTACAATTTATACTGGGTATTTTCCCACAACTCGACGTCCGTCTGGTTGGCTCCTCTTGCTTTGTAACACACTCCCTAAAATTTAAGGGTATGTCCACCAGGGATGGAAATGCTGCTGATTTCTCCACAAAGAAAATGTGCAGCATTCCTGCACGCAAGTCCACACCAAATCAGTCAAATTGTTTTTTTTTTTTCTTTTTTTTTTTATGCTGCCAAGCTTAGTACAAGTTTATGTGAAAGGATTTAATAAAAAAAAAAAAAAAAGTCAGCATTTGAAGTCTTATTCCATGACCACAGAGTTTACATAGCGAAATCTGCAACAGTTTCCTTTCAGATCTATAGCGACTTTTTGACTTTCTCAATGGAGTCAATGGGACAAATCCGCAACAAATCTGAAACCTATATTGACATGTTACAGATTTAATTTACACCACAGATCGGTTTCCTTTTTTGAATTTTGAGTGAATTTTGTCACGTTTTGGATGAGATTTGTTAAAATGTGTCCATATTGCTGCTACTGTAAATGCCGTAGCTTTTCCACCCATAAAATCTACAACCTAGCCAACCCTTAGACTATATTCACACGGCTTAGTCACGGCGTAATTGTGGGACGGATTTCGCCCGCAATTACGGCAGGGGCGGGGCGAGGGGGGTCTGGCAGCTCGCCGGCCCCGTATACATTCATTATCCACGGCGCGTATACCGCTGTGAATAATTGACATGTCACTTTCTCCCCGCTCACCGTATTTCACGAGCGGGGAGAGGAGACGGAATCCATAGTTCTCTATGAGAACTGTGGATTACCGTAATGACTGGGATGGATTTCAGCCGTATTTCGCGCAGTACGGCGCAAAATATGGAACAAAATCCCTCACAAAATAAGCCGTGTGAACATAGCCTTAGGGCTTGTCCCCACGGGAAGGATTTTCAGACTGTTTTCGGATTTGAAAATAGTTTGTAAACAGGCTGTCAACCTTTTGCATTGATTTCAATAGAAAATCCCCGCAGTAGTTCACACTGCATGGATTTTCTGCCGGACAGTTTTGTACACCTCCGGCGTTCCTAAAAACTTAGATTGTGTTCATTGTTCCGCCCGGTTTTCGAGCAGAACATGTGGGTGTGAACGGGGACGGGCGAAATTGCAAACCATGGATAATAGGCGTCCCCCTGTGCGCCAAAAAAAGACAAAATACTGGCCAGAAAATATTGTCTTTGCCCTGTGAACGCACCCTTATGACCATACCCTTGAGGTAGAGACCCCTATGGGATCTCATGAATAAAGTTGTTTCTGGTACTGAGCTATTAACCTCTCTTAATTGGTTAATACTTCATTTTGAGGAATTCGGCGCTTTCTGTCCTCATGGAAACCAAGCAACAAAAGCCCTGTATTATGGTGGCCTCTTTCCCCCTCTGACTTCATACACTAAAGATATCATGAAGCAGCCTCTCGGCTGTAGCTGATACATTTACTCACTGTTCTGCTCATTAGGTGCACCTGCATAGGGTCTACTGATAAGGTGTCTCAGATGTTCATAGCACCTAGTAAACCTGTTTGCTCAGTAGCTGTGCAACATTGACTTGCAGTTGTTTGTTACGTTATCTAGTTTTAGTCTGTTTTACTGGAATAAGCCACTTTATAAAGGCCGTGTTTTTTTACCTCTATTTTGTTTGCTCATTTAATATGATTTGTGCTTCCAGGTTCATGTGGTCAAACTGTTTTTGTACTAATTGTCATAAAATAATACAGTAGATGTATTATATGGGGGTTATTTTACTTAAAGGGGTTGTCTCACTACAAGGATTGCTCTTTACGTTAAACATCTTGCAAAAACAAGTCACTTTTCAATACATGTCCACTAACAGTGTCCTACCTATTCTGAGATATCCCCTCTTGTATGGCCTGCATCAGCTCCTTGGGTCGCTATAGCTACAGACCTGCTTGATATATCCTGATAGGCTGCCAGCACTGGTTGCTATAGCTACAGACCTGGCTTCTACTGCAGCCTAGTATAAGCCAGTAAACACGCCCCTGAATTCAAAATGAAAACCAAGAAAACAGGGCTGAGGTAAGATGAATTAATGTAGTGAGACAACCCCTTTAAAGGGGCTTTTGCACTGATCCAGTCAGTGCGCTCGATCACCAAGCTATGAGGGAATATCCTTATTTCAAAAGAATGGGCGTCCATATAAATGGTTAGGACGTTTGCCAGAATTCCTCCTTAGGGGCCGGTCACACGGTGTGTTTGGATCCGAAAATCGGATCCAAATACACTGCAGCGATCGGATCCTAAACACATCCAACACATATCACTCGTGTGAACGCCGATGTGTGTTTCTAGTAAAAAGCAATGTAAATCACATTGCTATTTATTAGATACGTGTTTGAGTCTGACAGACGGATCCAAACACGTATCTAAAAGCGCATGTTCACACGGACTCAACATGCCGTGTGAACATACCCTTACAACACGTTTCTGCTCTGGTTCATAAGTAAACATGGGGAGGAGAGGAATTCCCAAGCAGATGAACACCACTTCCCCATCTTTATTGTCTATATGCCCCACAGAGCATGATGGAATGTGGTTGTCCAAGTTTGATGTGAACAAGTCTCAAATTGTATTATAGATTATAATATATTAAAATTATAATGGAAAAATATTGTAGATAAAAAAGGTCCTTGGATGGACTTTGTTTTAGTACAAAGTGTAATTTCAGAGGAACCTTGGTACACAAAGACAAAAAATTCAATGTGTTGAAAACTGCTCACTAGACATGGTGCATGGGTCTCCTGCAGGACTCACAGGCTCATCATATGTACATGTAGTGTAAACATGAGGACAAAAGGTAGAGAGAGAGGGAGACAAAACACCCCTCATCCTGAGGAAGCTAGCTCACTACTCAGACTATAGTGTGTGTATATGTGTAAGTTGCATATATCCTTCTGTGCACAAATTTGTACACAGAAGGATGCTTGCGAGATAGATATATCTCGCATGCAACCTTCTATGTACAAATTTGTGCACAGACGGATATATGCAATTTACAACACCAGGCTGTTTCTTGGGTACACATGTACAAAAAAGCGTGCTGCGCAAATTGCGGACACACAGTCTGTAATGAATGAATAGAACTTATATTTTCATAAAGCCAATTGAAACAAAAAAGGAAAATCTCATACGGTAAAAAATCTACACAGTAATAAACCATAGAATATATTGCATTGTGGATAAACATCCTAATTCAGACCCTCTCTGATTATTGATGCTTGTCCAAAACGTGAAAATCGCTTTGGTTTGTAGCCGTGCAGTTTTTTGTATCTGAGATTTTCTTTTTTTTTCGGTTTCAGTTGCCTTTCTTAAAATCTAGGTTTAATCCAATCAATACCGATGCTGTGGGTATCTGCTATTTGGGCATTACTTTTTTTTTTTTTTTTTTTCCCTCCAGTGACGTGTGAATGTCCACCCTTTAGTCATGCGATGGATACGTTTTGTGTGCGCACACACATCTAGCCATATATGTATAGTGTGTGTATGTAATATATAATTTATCCATCACGCACTTTATGATCAACTTGACTTAATTTGAACATGTGACTTGCATTTATCCCAGTTTTGGTATGATTTGTTTTAAAATCCGCTTTGTCTCAACTCGACTATCTACTTTTTTCTTCTTTTAACATGGATTAAATAAAAATTCAAGTTTTATTGTTGGAGCTGAATCACACACTACAGTAACAAAATGACCCTTCCCTTTCCTAATGGTAACTGCTTATGCAACTATAGCATGCATTTTAGTGTTCTTTTTAGTGGTGTTAGCCGATTCTTTTGCTCCTGCATGAATTTCCAGCCTCATTGTTGGCCCACAGTGATTTTATAATTGCTAATTTTTTTTAAGTTAAAGTTGGGATGTTTTAGGCCCAAACTGAAGTCCACCTGGTAATGCCTCTGAAATACCAACTTACGGGCAAGGTTTACGTAAATCCTACACCTTCTCTGGTTTGTGGTAGTGCTATAAAATTGGGACTGTTGGCCGGTATGTGCTATCGAGATTTTACTTTATTTTGGACCTGTATTCCTTAACTTCCTTTTCTTCAGACTCCTACCTCATAGGAGGCAAACGTTACCAAACACTTTAAGTTTATTACAGCCTCAGGCCAAAATTTTGTTTATTCATTTAGTACAGTCTGACAGAACTAAGGGACAGAAGCCCTACATCAGCTGAAATGTGCTTTTGCTTTATATGTAAATTTATGTTGAGAATAAAGTGTTTTTCTCCATTTGAAGGAAGGCCTCCAGGGCTTCCGGTGCTCTTAGCTATTTCTCCTGAGGTATTTTGATGAGGGACTTGATGGCATGGAAGCTGGCAGTAAGAACCTGTGCTAGTGAAGCCTGGAGAAGTGGACTGTTAAAAGTACCACTATTAATATGCACTGTACGACTGGCGTCCTCTGTTCTAGATTTGGAGACTTTCAGTTGTATCTGTTTCAATTATAATTAACTTAGAAGCTACTTAATCAAAAAATTTGTTGTTCTTTAGATATAAAGTCCAGTCTCTAAACCAGTTTTTTTTCATCGCACTGTACTTTATCCTAAAATCCTCTATGATCTACTCCTCTCTGGCTGTCGCCTTCACCACTTCCAGTTTTGGTGACCACCACATAGATGCCCAAGAGTCACGGTTATCATTGGTTTTCTGTACACCATCTAGCATACAGAGCCAGAAATAGAACAGTGCTATATAATACATGGAAACCTCTAAAGAAGCATTTATGCTATCTACAATACATGAAAAAAAACTTTGAGATTCTTAGTTCACACGTTTTGATCAAAAAATGCTTAAGCCACCCCCGGCTTACAACGGGATCCCAAGGCGGGTGGTCCTACTCTATTCTTAATTCTTACTAGAGTCAAATTCAGACTTCTCATTGGGTCAGCCGACCTCTATAATCCAGAGAGAAAAATAAAAAAAAGCACCAACCGGGGGTGGCTTAAGCATTTTTTGATCAAAACGTGTGCACTACGAATCTGTTTTTTTTTTTTTTTTTTTTCATGTATTGTAGATAGCAGAAATAGAACCGTGGCACCTGTCCATTGATGGGCTAGGAGGGCAGGCGATGGGAAAAAGAGCACCGGGCCCCATTCGCATCATGTTTCCAGTCTACGTGACAGGTATTAATTGGGATGCCTTGAACAAAGGATACTGTGGCCGAGTCATAGGAAACAAAAGGAGAAATGTAGACTCTTTTGGACTATGTTTGCTTTATTTACTGTTGGCATACACTTTGTGCTGGTTACAAAAGAATGGTAGACCACACTTTGTTTGGCACATAAAGCGTACATGAGCTCTGTATGTAAATTGTGATATAAGAAGTTCTTACTTTAACTGTCCCCTATGAAGAAAAGATCGCATCATGTCAAATACTGACTTTTTTAATAGCAGTAAGGTAGCTTTTGCCATTTTTTTTTTTACCATTGGGTAGAGGCACCACACCTGCACTGTTACCACTGGTAAGTTACTTTTTTGTAATTTTGTCTTTCGACTAGTATTCATCAATAGAAGCCTCTCCATCTCTGCCACCCCCCCCATTTTTTTTTTTCCTTTTCTTGTAAAATTCTTACCCAATCCTTCAGAGGAAGTTCATGTAATTCCCACGTCACCAGCCTTGCCTAGGATGTGACTAGTTAAACTGTACAGAGTTGAGTATATCCTGAGCACACAGTTGCTCCTTTGTTGTCTTTTGTAGGTGTGTATCAAGGTGACGGTTATTAAAGGTTTCTTCTTTAAACCTTGCTTCCAGGTTATACTTCTAAGATTTTTCCGCTCTGCCAGATGACTCATAGTTCTGATTTTACACCACATCAAACAGGACTTCTCGTTAGATTCTCACACTTTTTTCCACCTTGCCAATCTCCATTTTATTCCGTGTTGTTTTTTGTATCATGTTACTTTTCTTTTCTTTAATTTTTTAGCCTTTAATGTCCTCCTCTTCCCTCGTTCTCTTTTCGCACTCTCCTTGTACACACGTTTTTCCTCCATATGCCAGTGAATCCTCCGAGAGGTTAGTTGTGTCTGTGTGTGCACTTGATGTAACTGATTTATCTTAACACTGCCGAGACCAGAGAAAATATAGAGCCAGTTAAGAATTGCCAATCGTCTGTAAAATTGTATCCTGGGTTTTTCCATTTAGTAGTCTGTGTAGTGCTTTTAATAACAGTTCTTTAGCTGCAAGAATTTTCCCACAGTAGAGAAAAAAAAAAATCTTGCTGTCCGATTCTATCCGAACGGGTATTACACCATTTATACCTTTATCCTGCTGGTTAGGAAGTGGCGACCAAATTGGAATTTTTATTGCAAATGTGATTCTAATTGAATTTTTATCTTTTATTTCACTTTAAGCAACTTTACCTGTATAACAGGATACAATATGAAGAGAGCATGGTAGTATAGACTAAGGTGGACTTGTCACTAGGCATTAATTTCTGATGATATATTGCATTAGAGCTTTACACTGGCCTGCTCATTTGTCTTCGAGAAGTGTTTTTAGTCTTCAAAATCGACCTCCACCATTTTATTCTGCTTGTAGGGAACAGTAAATGAAGACTCTTTCCAAATCGATTGCTTTGTTGAGGAGATAAGTGATTTTTATTAGCTCTGAGTGCACTCCGGTTTCTCTAGGTTTCCAAACTGCTCTCGCTTGCTGTTTATCTTATCTGAAAGCAAGAATGACGTTATCATACAGGTCGGCAAACAGAACTGCAGGCAGCTTGAGTGTTATAGTATGATCTAACAAACAAAGGAGACAAATTAGTTTACTTTTGAGCTCTGAAGCTTCTCTGATATGGGAGATGTTTATCTGATGTCCAGAGTAATGAGCAGATCTTTGGTTATGAGCTGATGTGCTAATCACCCACAGCCTGACCAGGAAGAGACAGAATGCATGAATATAAGCTGCTTTGGACTCTGAAACAGTGTGGTGAGACAACCCCTTTAAAAGACCACTCCAGATTTTTGTTTTTCTTTTCCTTTTGTTAAAGGGGTTGTCTTATTACATCGATTCGTCTTACCCCAGTCCTGTTTTCTCAGTTTCATTTTTGAACTCGGTGTTTACTGGTTTCTACTGGTCTGCTACTGAGGAGCTACTGAAGACACCAGCGCTGGCAGCCTATCAGGAGAGATCGAACAGGTCTGTAGCTATAGTGACCTGAGGAGCTGATGCGGCCCTTACAGGAGATAAATCGGAATAGGTAAGACACTGTTATTTGACATATATTGCAAAGTGACTTGTTTTTGCAAGATATTTAACATAGAAAGCAATCCCGGTAGTGAGACCTCTTTAATTAGACAAATCTTTTAGGTGCACAGTAGTGCCATTAATTTTGCTTACCTGCAGCTGATTTCTCCCTACTATAAGTGGGACATATGACCTGGACTCTGCATCCCTAGGAGACAGACTTTCAACCTTCGAAAGGAATGCATAAAGACAGACTTTAACATCAAAAGCACTGTATTTTTCTGCCAATTACAGTGCAGGTCAGGTGACCCAACCAAACACTTTTGCATCAGTCAGAAATTCTATAATCAACTGCAGGTAAGCAAAATTACTGGCGCTCCTTCTGTGCACCTAAACCCAATGTTTAAATGAACGATGGGGGAGGACCCTGGAGTGGTCCTTTTTGATCTTTTTGTTTTTTTTCCCTGTCCAGTTCTTTGGATTCCCCCTTGAATAACAAACCCGTGTCCTGTCTGGCAGCTTCTGGTCTTCTGCCACTATGGTTTTCATGAACTTGACTCTTATGCCAAATGTGTATGTTGATGAAAACTAGCATTTTAGTCGCTGACTAAAGGAGTGTTTGGCTGTCTATAGGTTTATCTTTGTAACAAGTGTTCGAGTAAAGGGTTAGTAGCCTACATGTGGAGTCTCTACAAGCATGCATATGTGGCTTTTAAGAGTAGTCACTTGTTTTTTTAACTCCATCCCTAGACTGAAGCCAGAAAGGAAGTATTGGGGAGTCACCTGTTATCTTCATCCAAAATTGCATAAGATAAGAAAATGCTAATGCACATAACATAATCTGTAATGATCATGCCATGAACTTTGATATTTGATTACATAGAACTACCTTATTCTGTATTAGAAATAAAGGATGCAGAATGGATTATCTGCGGTAATCACCCATTATTTATTTTGGAGCGCCCTTAGTTCCAGGGTGCTGTATATTCAAGGGGGGTTACATAACATATATACATAGCATAAGCTGTGTGTTTATGCATTCTCCGGTACCGTAAGCAAAAAATGATCTACCAACTCGGTTACTCTTACACAAGCATTCTTCATAGTGGCATATCCAAACTACTAATCTCTAACCTGTTTTGGGAATTTATAGTTACCCGCATGGCCTGACTACAACCATGATATGTAGGCTCCCAAAAGATGGAGATTCACTGGTTGGAGACCACTACTCTGATCACAACTAAAAAGTTGTCTCCGGTCTTCCAGAAATGGTGCCGCTCCTTTACATGAGTTGTCTGATATTGCAGCTCAGGTCTAATGAAGTGAGTGGAGCTGGAACACCAGGCGCAACCCATGGACAAGCGTGGCACGGTTTCTGGAAGACACAGCCATGGACAAGAACTTTAAGGGTCTGAGCCCACCGCCATTTAATGGCTCCATGCTTGAGATTATATTTAAAACGAAGCACTAGATCCCATCCTGAACGTTCAAGAAAACTTTTTCCTTGGGTTTAGATCCAGTCCCGTTTTTGTCTGTAATTTGACCACTTACACCCTAAGCTAATATGTGGCCATGCGTACAGATCTTTGCTTAACAGTAGGTTGTATGTTTGTTTTTTTTTCCTAATACAACTATGCATCAACCTGAAAGAAAGAGGATGAGGGTTGACCATAGCTTAGGAGGTATTTAACATCTTAACGACCATCCACCGTCTTTTGACAGCGGGCATTGAAGGTTAATAGAGGGGTTTTGCAGCTCTTCGTAGCTGCACTAGGAACAGAGCTGTACTTAATATCCCTGTTCCTAGAGCGGTCTCTGCAAACGCCGGGAAGTGGAGGCAACATCCGATCCCTGGCACTTAATCCTTTGATTGCTGCGGACAGTGACCATGGCATAATCAAAGGGGATTCCCCTGCTCCGTCGGATGATCGGGACTCCCAGCGATCCGGTGGAGTAGGGGGACGTCTGTACAGTATAACAAGCCTGCAGTCAGGGCACATTGTACCTGTCAGTGTGACAAGAGTCTAATGTATTAGCATCTATGAATATGCTAATACATAAGTGTAATAATTTTTTTTTTTTTTTTTAAATAACGGTTATAGCTTCATAGGATTATAAAAAGAAGTGTAGAAAAATATTTAATAAAAAAATTGTCTACATTACACCTAAAAAACTAAAAAAACTATACATTAGGTATCTGCACGGCCATGATAACCTCTAGAATTAATCTAACAAGTTGTTTAGTGCAAAATGTGAATAGTGTAATAATTTATATGTGAACTAAAACTATTCCCCCAAAATACAACTTCTCCCACATAAAACAAGGCCTCATACAACTGCGTCATTGAAAAAATAAAAAAGGTACGACTATTGAAACGCCAGGAGGCAAAAACTAAAAAAACAAAATTGCTGGTCATTAAAGGGGTTGTCTCACTACATCGATTCATCTTACCTCAGTCCTGTTTTCTTGGTTTCATTTTGAATTCAGGGGCGTGTTTACTGGCTTCTACTAGGCTGCAGCAGAAGCCAGGTCTGTAGCTATAGCAACCAGTGCTGGCAGCCTATCATGAGAGATTGAACAGGTCTGTAGCTATAGCGACCTGAGGAGCGGATGCAGCCCATACAAGAGGAGAGATCTAGGAATAAGTAGGACACTGTTAATGGACATATATTGCAAAGTGGCTTAGCTTTGCAAGATCCTTAACATAAAAAAGCAATCCTTGTAGTGAGACCACCCCTTTATGTAATTTTGCAGGTCTGAGGATTAAGGGGTTAACTGACACCTAGCCTTTGTTGATTTCCATGATTTAGGCTTGTGGTCATTGAAATGTTTGAATAGACTTCGCTTTTTTTTTTTTTTTTTTTTACAAGACTTAAAAAAAAAAAAAAAAAAAAAAAAAAAAAAATTAAAGATGCATGCGGGTGTTGAGTGGTGTGACAAGATAAAAGGAAGCTAAACTGTAGTAATGTTTGGAATCTTACCTCACATATTGACTGGTCTTAAAATGCGCACATTTCCGTTTTTATTTGATTTAAGGCTTCCTGGGAGGCCAAATGCATTACCCATAATTCATGGCTGCTGTGAAAATACCATAACCCATCTGTAAATATCACATTGTAGAGACCTCTTACAACCGGCAAGGTAAATTGTTAGTCTCTTGTTTGCTAGAGGCATGCTGAATAATTTATAAGCCCCTATAATTTACTGCAGCCTGCCTATTTTAGTTACCAGTTGACCAAGCACATTTCTAGAAAGTAGCTGTGTCTGAAAGTGGACGGGGGTTTGTACACAGTTTCAGGGTGCGCATGATGTGATTGTGCAATTTAGTTCATAATCTGGATCGTGTGGCATTGTTACATGAGCCGCTTCTACCATTATTATATGGGAACACTGGTTTTACAGAAAAAAGAACCCTCAACCTAAAAATAAATGAAAAATATGAACACAACAAACACATACCTATTGATCAGTCTGTACAGTAGACGCTTCTATGGGCTTGTGAAATAATCCGGATTGCAGACATGTGCACAATGGTATTCCTCAAATTTCAATTTAAGGGTATTTTTACATGGAGGAGAATTATAGTGAAAAGTCTAAAGCTAAAAACACGCTTTTTTTTTTTTTTTTTGCAGAGTTTCCTCTAGTGTTAGAATGTAGAATAGAGAAAAAAAATTAGATTTGCCTCCCCTGATGCTACCATGGCAATTTGTCTTCAGTACCCTGATCATCTCTGCACAGCAGACACATTCTGATGTGACTTTAAAGAGGTTGTCTCGCTACAAAGAGTAGCTTTCGACGTGTAGGGAACACTAAATAAAGACATTTTCCAAATATTTTGCTTTATTTTTATTTTATTTTTTTGTTTAGGAGCTACAAGTGATTTTATCACCTTCTGTGCTCTCTATGGTTTCCCAAGTGACCGACCTGTGTACTTCTCCCCCCCTGCTGTTTGTTCTACCTGATAGCAGGGAGTGATGCCATCACATAGGTAGGACAGCAGTGTGAGAGCTTGTGTGTTATCTGATCTTTCAGACAAAAGACAGTAATTACTACTGTTTACTTTAGCTCTGCAGCTTCTGCTGTCCTGGTAGAAGGTAATTTCGCTAATCTAGACTAATAAACAGAAGTCTGAATACACTGAGCTCATATGCTAATTACAGACAGCTTGACCAGGAAGTGACAGAGTAAAGCGGCATTATTTCATTCATGCATCCTATGAAATTATGAGAGGAGACAACCCCTTTAAAGGTGTGTTCACCTGACCGATTTGGATGGGGAATTCATGTGGAATCCGCATTTACAGTCTGTTCCTTTCGTCATGGGTTTTAAAATGTAGAAACCGATTTTGGTCTTTTTTTTTTTTTTTACGTGAATTTTTGGTGGAGATTTTGACAGTGATGCTTGCCTCAGATTTCGATGCGGATTCACAAGCAGATTTTCAACGTCTCATTTGAAAAATTCTGAATCATTTAAACTGACGCACCGATTCCCCATTCAAATGTAGAATGCATTCTGCTGCAGAATCCATATAACAAAAACTCCATGTGAACATACCCAAGGTTTCTAGGTGGGCTGGTTTAACTGAAGTGGTGGACTTGAGCTATGCCTTGTGTCAAATACTGTGAGAGCAGGAGATTGGTTGTACCTCTTAGCCTCTTACCGATTTGTTAAAATAGTGCAAACTCCAGAGGGAGAAGGAAAGGGAGAAAAAATGAACGCCACATATAGAACCAATTTATTGTAATGACCGAGGGATAGCAGTTTAAGAAAATGAAAGCATAGGTAGTTTAACCTCAAAAATATAGATAAAGGGCGACATGTTGGAATTCGAATGCGTATTTTTTTTATACTTGACGCCGACAACCCAGTTCTAAATAAATATAGAAGAGTGTACAATACGACAGTATGTAGATTTTTGCTGCATTACATAGAGCTTAATGCGCCAAACTTGTCAAAGTTCGGCGCATTACGCTCTATGCCCATACAAAGTTTGGTGCATTAAGCTCTATTTAATGCACCAAACATATGTAAAGGCTATAGATAGGCTGGAAATAAAAGAAAAGTCATTA
This sequence comes from Phyllomedusa bahiana, assembly GCA_025379985.1. Lineage (NCBI taxonomy): Eukaryota > Metazoa > Chordata > Amphibia > Anura > Hylidae > Phyllomedusa > Phyllomedusa bahiana. The sequence goes on along the minus strand of JAODAL010022486.1, from coordinate 50,235 downwards.
GTATAGCATGTCAGTGAATAGAAACAATGGTAGTGATCTTGCTTGGTGGACCACAGATCCCAGCAATACCTGTGCTGTGCTGGCTCTTGCTGTATGTAGAACAAAAGGGTGAGAGCAGCAAAAATACACTTCAAAATGTCCAATATTTCTCAACTTCCACCAGTACAACAATAAAAAGTAATTTATGATAATTATCAAACTATATAATTAAATTATTTATATTTTAATGTTATCATACAAAAATAATATAAAAATATAATCCAAAAATATAAAAATCTCCTATAAAATGTATTTAAAATTCATAGAATCTAAAACTAATATTACATTAAATATCCACCTGATGATGGTCAGATTTTTTAAAATTTTTACTACATTCAATTTGAAATTTTTACTTTTGCTGCTCTCATCCTTTATTCTACATACAAGAACCAGCACAGCACAGATATTGCTGGAACCTGAGGTCCACCAAGCAAGACCACTACCATTGTTTCTATTCACTGACATGCTATTCTAATGACTTTTCTTTTATTTCCAGCCTAGCTATAGCCTTTACACATGTTTGGCGCATTACTAATGCGCCAAAGTTTCATTATGCGGCAAACACACAGACAGCACAATGAACTTTAGACACCATTTTTAATCGCACAAAATCTACTTTCATACATTCAGGAGCATTATACACTGAATATAATGAATGCAATAATTCACTTTGAAGCGCCTTCCTTCATATGTCTCTCAAAGTTCGGCGCATTACACTCTATGCCCATACAAAGTTTGGCGCGTTGCATAGAGGTTAATGCGCAAACTTTGTATGGGCATAGAGTGTAATGCGCAGAACTGTGACACAAGTTTGGCGCATTAAGCTCTATGTAATGCGCCAAAAATCTTCATACTGTCGTATTGTACACTCTTCTATATCTATTTAGAACTGGGTTGTCGGAGTCAAGTATAAAAAAATACGCATTCGAATTCCTACATGTCGCCCAAAGTCTTTATCTCCTGACCAAAGCAAAATCAAAACAACAATGTCATTTGTAATAGTCTTGACTTACCTTTCCTTACATATTAAATGCTAATCATTGTAGTGAGCAAACTCATTTAGGTAGTTACCTGTTAAAGTAATAAGAAAAATGTGGTGAATTGTTTTTTAAAAGCGGCCATAGGTAAAGCATGGCCTTGAAGGGAGTAAGTTGCAGTCTACATAGGCACGGTCTTCATATCCTATGAATAGTAGAGTGAATTAAACGTTATTTCAGGTATGTATTTTAACATCGGCTAAAGAAAATGAGATCTGTTTGCTGAGAAGTTAGCCATTACTCGCTCTGTTACTGCTATGCCAACAATGCACTATGGTTTTATCCTTTTGGTGGCTTCTATAAAGCCGCATTTGTGTAGGTGTGAAATGAGCTGGGGACGCCTTTCTAATAGAGTGTCAGAGGTTTAGGGTCATGGAGAGGTTTTTTTGTTCTGTTCTGCTAGGGTTTGCTATATAGTGACCAATTTTGCACATAGTCACTGCAGGCTCCATTGTATGGCTTTGATGCATTGCAGGAAAAGAATTAGTTGAACTTGCTATTGTGTGATCAGAGAGATCTTCACGTATAGAAGTGAGAGAGAAAAATCCGAGTTTTCTGGCTTGCTGAGCCTCAGGAGAGGGAAATACAATTAACCTGTTCATCGAACGCTGCCTTTCTACTTTCATGTGTGATATCACTATCTCCTCTCCTACAGTCTTATCGCTTCTCCCACAAACTTATCGCAGTCCTGTCCTCTTCTGTCAGTCGTGCCCACTTTCCGGTTGCGTTTCATTCCACGCATCCTCCTCCTGAATGCCCTTCTTTTCCAGGTGATGCTTAGAATTCTTTCCGTTGCAGCCCATGCCAACACGTCCACCATCGCTCGCCGTGCTTCCCTCGATGTATGGCTGGACTCAGCAGCAACTGTCAAAATCTCACTTTGATGGAAATTGCCCTGCCAATGACTCTTTCTGTGGAATCTAATGATCCTTATCTGACGCTACATTTTAATTACATTGGAAATTGCATGGAGGGAAGCGGTGAATGAAACGCCAAGAGGTCAGCGTGAGTCGGGGCTGGATTTGGCAGGTTCTAGGGGGAACTGAATGGCGTGTCTTAAGAATTTTCTTTCGCTCGGTTTCTGAGTTAACTGTTTGGTGGCTTCAGCTGATGCTTTAATGCACCAAAGTATAATGGAGTCTTGAAAATGTACTTTTAATAATAACTCTATGAATAGACATTGTGACATGTTAAAGGGGTTGTATCATTTCATTAAATGGTCTTCAGAAAAAGGGGACAGTGAAAACAAGTAACTTTGCAATTAGATGTCATTAGCAAAGTTGTCTTGTATTCACAGTTTTCCTTATCTTCTGTTTACACTGATATCCAGTGCTGGTCGGATCCCTCCTCCTTGCATTTCACTAGCTGAGAGCTCATTTACATTCTGCTCAGCCCCCAGCTTGCATTCTTGTCTTTCGCTCTAAGTAAGGGACCGACACATTTTCACTCTGCACAGCCAGATGAAACAGAATAACACTGCAAGGCTTCTACAATCAGGAAACAGCACAATTGTGTGTCGACCCCTGCCTCTCTGACTCAGTTAGGGGCCGTACCAATTTCTCTCTGCACATCTAGCAAAAACACTGCAGCAGATTCTACAATTAGAAAACAGCACAGTTGTGTCTCGGTGCCTAACTCTCCTGCATAGAAGGGAGATCAGTGGCGTTCATAGAAAGCTGGATTAAGCTGTAACAAATCTCCAGCTGTGAGAGGAGAAGAGATCAGTGCTCAGTTTAGATTGAATGCAGCCTGTGGTATGTATACAGCTCTTACAAAATAAGACTGCATAGGGAGAGACAGTGACACGTGGACTCGGGGAGGGGGGGGGGGGGGGAGAAACGCCCCTGCATTTCTAGAGTTGAGAAGCTGAGAGCAGTATGAATCAGACAAACTAAAGCAGCGATACATCCCCTTTTAACCCTTTCATTCCATTAGTTTGCAAAACTTTTTCCATCTTTACTAGAAAAGGGTTGTGTGTGAATTGTTTCCCAATTTTTTTAGCTCTGTGGTTAATTCGTCCGCTTGTTTGAAATTTGTGATACATTTTCCAGACACAGTTTTCTTTAAATGTTTTATATATTGTTATAAATGTTTTATATAAACATTTGATTTTTTAGTGAACAGATCTGTAAAAAAAAAAAAAAAAAAAAGCAAAAAAAAAAAAAATGTATTGCGACCCCGTTGTGACAAAGACTTTAATACGACACGGTTTTAATTATTCAGGGTTTGATGGTCATTACGAGAGTCCCAAGAGTCAAATTCATGGGCAAACGTGGCAAAATTTAAGGGTCGCTCTGTCCTTGTTGCAGTAGATTACAGGCCCAAAGCAAACATTTTGGTCCTGCACCCATTGCTGAGATATTGGAGCTGAAGCAAATACTCATCTGCCCTCCTTTTACCTTCTCTGAGACCTGTGATGTATATGATTGAACTTTCTGATTATCTGCAACTCTGTGAACTCAGTAGGGAAAGGTTCACACTGTTTTTTAACATGTATTTTGCATAAAAATGTGTAAGCCAAAATCAGGAAGGGAGCCTAATAGAGAAACAGTGTTAAGAATAGGTTTCTAACTCTTTTGGACCTATTCCTGGTTTTGGCTTACAAATATCACTGCAAAATACATGCCAAAAAAAAAAAACCCAACAAACTGTGAACCCAACCTAAGCCAGACTTCTAACTTCTCTATTGATCCGCCCTCCGACTCTAAACTCCTTCAATAGCTCATACCTTTTAAGGGCATTTAGATTTTTGTGATTTAAAATTTCTAAACTTTATAATGTTCTATGTATGTAAATGTGCATGTAAGGGCGCGTTCTCACTGCACAGGACAAATACTGGTCGGTTTGCCGGCCGGTATTTGTCCTGTTTTGTGGCCGTCCCCACGGCCGTGGGAGGGGGTGGGGGCGGCGTTTATACGATAAGCGGAGAAAAGCCCTCCCCCCCTTCACATTGAGAAGCACATATTCCGTCCGGAAACCGGACAGAAGATTGTGCTTGATGAATGTTTTGCGGCCGGACCGCGGGCGGAAAAACCGCTGGACGCAAGACCCGTGCAGTGGGGACTGCTGCACGGGTTTTCCATAGAGCACCATTGTGCTCATTTTCGGCCGGTTTTTCAGGCGGTCTGAAAAACCGCAAACCAGCTGAAAGAACGGCCGAAAACCTGTGCCGTGGGGACATGCCCAAATACTTTATATAGCATTTAAAAAACATGTGTAAAGATTCATTATTTTTTTGGGGAACTGGACTTTAGCACATTTATACTGACTCCAACTCCACAACCCAGACTCGGGCTCCACAGCCCTGGAAGTAAAAAAAAAAAAAAAAAAAGTGTACAATTTTAGTTGCACTGCTGAATATCCCCTTTTGACAATTTTTAGCAATTTTTTTTTTTTCTTTTTAGCACATGCAATGGGGCTAAAACATTTTTAAGCAATGCCCAGTAAAGATTCTGATGGATGCAACAAATTTCAATTAGGGGGTTGCTCGTTATCAATCATATTCACCGGAATATAGGTCTGTTTATTACCAGCTTAAGGCATTGACCTTGTGGAACAGATTTCTACTGCAGCTTTCTAACTTCCTCCTTCTGCACAGTTGGTAGGAACAAAGTATGAAAGATGTAAAATATCACAAACCTTGGGCCCATGTAAAGCAGGGATATTAGTGGTAACATGCATGTGGTATATAATGTTGGTTACGTGAGCGGATATATATGTTCTCGTATTTTTTTCTTTCGTACTTGGCATGTGTACACTTCCTCTCTTCCTAAAGGTAGGTGGCCGGGTTCTGTGAGAGTTTGACCCTTCCGGTAATGAAGTAATCAATACAGGGAGCAGAGTATAAATATCCAGGCTGTTTAATCATCTCGCCCTGCTAAGCACCATGCTGTGAGTTCACCAGCTCCTGCCTGGCACAGCTAGCATCCTACATTCTCAATTATAGAAGAAAATCAGGCCCTCAAAGAAAATTGATAGAAGGGATGAGGCTCTGCTGCTACTGGTTTCCGGGCTCCGTCTCTGCTGGTTCCCAGCACTTATGAATTCCACTGTATTTTCTTTTGCCTTGTTTGTTTTCTTCCCTTGTTAAATCAAGGAATTGTTTTACTCTTCATCTACTTCATTCACTAATAATATATATATTTTCAGTGTTTGTGTTTCTTATATTGGTCATCTTGAAGAAAATCTTTGACAAATAACATGCTAAAAATCACCTTTTACATATCACCAACATTTATTTCTCTTCCTAGCTCGCTCTTGTGTCTCGCCCGCTCGCTCTTGTGTCTCGCCCGCTCGCTCTTGTGTCTCGCCCGCTCGCTCTTGTGTCTCGCCCGCTCGCTCTTGTGTCTCGCCCGCTCGCTCTTGTGTCTCGCTGCTCCTATGTGTCTACACACGCTGCTATTTGTTCTGTTGTAGACCTAAAAATCAGCTAGTTCAGTATTACCATAGGGTGCTCATGCAAAAAAGCCATAGGTTACCTCCATTGAATTACAATCTAGCTAATCCATATGCGGATAAGTTGGCCAGTGCATAGCAGCTATTCGAGTCTAACTGGTATTTCTGTTTCATTGATTAGCTTTAAACATGTAGGCTAGGGTAAATTGCTGTTCTGATGACTTTGCTTCTCTTCGGAGTTAGGGCTTGTCCCCACGGCACGGGTTTTCGGCCGGTTTTTCAGCTGGTTTGCGAAAATGAGCACAATTGTGCTCTATGGAAAACCCGTACAGGGGCCTCCGGGGGTTCCGGCCGGCACAAAACATTGTGCTTGCACAATCTTCTGTCCGGTTTCTGGACGGAATATGTGCATCTCAATGTGAAGGGGGAGGGCTTTTCTCCGCTCATCGCGGAGAAACCCCCCCCCCCCCACCCACCCCCGCCGCGGCCGTGGGGACGGCCGCAAAACAGGACAAATGCCGGCCGGCAAACCGGACGGTATTTGTCCTGTGCTGTGAGAATGCGCCCTTAGGAGCAGATCTGATTTCCTGCTTTTGCACAGAAGCTTCACTAGTTAACGGCCACTCACAGGTTGAAGCATTGGTTGAGATGGAGATGTTTCTCCCGGCTCTATTATTTATCTTAAAAGATGAAGTTCATATAGATTACTTAGTGACCAGCTTTAACCTTTCAGAACTCTGTAGCCTTGTGCACTGCTGTTTATAAATCTCCTGCACTCATGACACTAACAGGATCAGTTAGGAATAGCAGAGCCGCTATATCAGTCAATGCTGTAGAACCACACACAGCGTAATCGGGAAGTGAGAGTCTGAATCTGCCTGTGACTCTGTAAAACAGCATGGGTAGACAACTCCTTTAAGCTTCTGTGGATTTTCTGAAAGGTCCTACGGCTAATTCATGTGGTGCGAGACATTATATCCTGTATGCCAACACTACTGGGACATCTTGGAGGCTCCGAGAATCAGTGGAGATCTCCAAAATGCCTGAAAAAGTGGTAAGGTCTTTGAGGTACTGCAAAAATCTCCCTCAAGTACAGCGAAATTGGCATCTATCTTCCAGATCATTTGAATCACATGCCGATCAGCACATCCTTCAGCTCTGCGCCCAATTCTTTCTCCGGCAGACACTGAATGGGCACCATGGTAGACACTTGAGAGGAGCTTTGACCGGCAGATTGTATGGGGCACTATTAATGCCAGAACAGTCTTACCAGTATTGTTCATGATGCACTGAGACGGTCCCTATTTAGGGTATAGTTAACGGGCGCTACCAAGAGGTGCAAATTCAGGTGTATTTATGAGGAAGCCTGGCTGTGCTTTCTATGGTGGAACCTGTTATGGAGCAATTCAGTCACCAGTATAATAGGTTACAGCGGTACCTAAAAGCTGTCCTCAAGTTCAACCAAGGGTGGTGAAAGATCTGGAAGAAATAGAAGTTAGAGGGAATCTTACGCTTTGTTTTCCATAGTGATGCAGACTTTGGAACCCATAAGGCAAGAACCAATCTGCCCCAAAGAAAGATTTGGTTCCTGATCCCAAAATTGCAGTTAGACTGGATCCAGATGTTTTATACAGCTAAATAAGTATGAATATAATTTGTGAGTATTTCATGCCACAAAAGTGACTCAAATGGCTTAAATATGACTTTCACAGTATTAAACTGTGGATAATAACTTTTTAGGTTTTACAGTTCATTTCTCCTTTTGCCTTTTTTATGCACATGACTGTTTGGCACACTACATGTAGCGTTTGTTATATATTTCTTTTTAGAATAGGGTTTTCAGGTTAACATATCTATTGAATTGGAAAATGCTAGATCTTTGGGTGTTTGGTCAGCACTTTAAGCAATCACTTTGCAGTTCCTCCTGTGTTGACTATAATAAAGGGGTTGTCTCACTACATTGATTTGTCCTGTTTGCTTTGTTTCATTTTGAATTCAGGGGCGTGTTTACTGGCTGCTTCTAGGCTGCAGTAGAAGCCAGATCTGTAACTATAGCAACCAGTGCTGGGAGCCTATCATGAGAGATTGAACAGGTCTGTAGCTATGGCAACCTGTTGAGCTGATGCAGTCCATACATGAGGGGATATCTAGGAATAGGTAGGACACTGTTAATGGTTATATATTGCAAAGTGACTTGTTTGTGCAAGATCTTTAACATAAAAAAGCAATCCTTGTAGTGAGGCAACCCCTTTAAGGCTTGGACTGGCACTGATCGTCCCGGGGCAGGCAGAGAAAGAAAGGCAGAGTGCAAGTCTTGTGCAGTAGCTGTAGGGTGGGTTCCAAGAATGAACTCCACCACTTGGCCTCGGGCACCTGAGTCCAACACACAGTCTTCATCTTGACCACATTGCTAGTCAGACAATATAAAGAGTAAATTGTATCCTTCATCTCCCATCTTCACATCTGGACAGCTGTTCCACACATAAGACTCGTTCATAAAAACCAACACAGAGCTAATTACTAATTACACACAATTGCTTTAGAAATAAATATTAACAAACAGCAGCGTTATCCTGTAGGCACTTGTCCTGTGACCCTCTGATTGCAGCCTGTGACCCAGTGGTGACTACAAGCTGATTTGCGATTCACTCTGGGAAGACATCCAGTGTAGCGGAACCAATCACAGGTATCTTCCTCCAGCAAGTCAAAAGCTTAATAGTATTTGGTTACCACTGATGCATGCAGAATTTCATCAGTCTCTCGCAGCTGGCAGCTCAGTCTTCAGGAAAGGTTTTTTTTTTTTTTTTTTTTTTGTTTGTTTTTTCTCGTTTTTTTTCCTTTTTTGTGGATTGACTGTCATGTATCATTCTGTGGTGCAAACATGCAAAAAAATTTAGATTAATTTATCCTCTGAGGCTTAAGCATTCCGATATCCAGAGAGTTCAAGGTCAGAATATGTAAGAGCTCAGTGCACAAAATAAAGTATTTTAGTGCACAGTTTGATCTCCATGTTAGTAGTGTTCGCCTCCTACCTGGCTATCTTGATGCAGTAGGTGGGCATACGCAGCTTGATCAAACTGCACACTAAAAGCCTTTATTTTGTGCACGTATAAAGCACACCAGTAATGCATTGTAAATGCTCCACTTGCATGGGATTAGGTGACAGTTATGTTGCTGTTTTTGTTATCTATCCCTCTCTCGCACTCTATCCTTCATCCTTTGCAATCCTTAATGAAAATTAAGCAATTTTCTAATATTCTTTGTGTTTTCTCCCTTAAAGGGAACCCGTCACATAGATTATGTCCTCCTTGCTGAGGGCAGCACAAGCTAGTGTCAGACCTGCTGTTTCCAGCGCGATGTCCCTTATTCTGTGAGATGCAGCAGTTTTCAGCAGAAAAGTCAGTTTTTTTCAAAACCTGCCCACCTGAGGCTAGCCCCGCCCACCCAAACTGATAAACCTATGAATAGGTAGAAACATGTGAATAACGGTCAGTGGGTGGGGCTAGCCTTTGGTGGGTGGGGCCAACACCTACTCATGAATAAGATTTGAGCATGAAATGCTCTAAAACTGCTGCATCTTACAGAATAAGGGACACAGTGCTGGAAACAGCAGGTCTGACACTAGCTTGTGCTGTCCTCAGCTAGGGGGGCATAATCTATGTGACAGGTTCTCTTTAAGGCTGCATCTTTTGTTTTTTTTTTGCCGTGGTTTTTGGATTTCTAACACGGAAATAGTAAATTTTTCACTGAAATGTACATGTTCCAAGTTTTTCGCAAAGGCATCCGTTTTAAAATCAGACCTTAGAAGATCCGAGTTGTGTAGACTACCGCTCGGATTTTCTATCGGTCTATGGAGATGATTTACAGTCTCACTATCTCATCTTCTCATCTTCACCAGTTTCAAAATCCAAAATCTGTGTCAAAGTCAAACTGTAAAACCATGGCTTGTAGACCTACCCTGACCTTGTCAGAACTGCTTGCCATCTGTGAATGGAAATGTTCAAGTTTTATGAGTTTTTACATGCTCTAAAGCTCAGAAATTCATGTACCAAAAATCATGAGTCGGTACTAAGGTGTACTAACCTCATGCATTCTGTTCCCTGGCTGCTTTTTAGCTCCTCTCCATTAGCGTAGAGCTGTAATGTGACTACAGTTTAACTTCAGTTCCTGCAGGAAGTCCGAGGTAGTTGAAGACACCCCACCTGTCTCCTGACTGGTTCAGGGTGCTGCTCGTTCCCCTGTAGGTCTGCTTTTCGTTTGGCGTGTATGTAACACTAGTAAATCTTAGTTGATAGATGTGCTTTAAAGAGAACCTGTCACATAGATTATGCCTCCCTTTCGGCTGAGAGACAGTAGTGTCAGACCTGTGTTTACGCGCTGTGTCCCTATTTGTAAGATGCTGTAGTTTTTGTGTACTAAATCTCAAATCTGCAGTTTTCAGCCAGAAGAGTCATTCAGAGTCAGTTTTTTCAAACCCGGCCAATTGGAGGCTAGCCCCGCCCACCTCAACTGACAAACCTATTAATTTGAATAGGTAGAAACGTGAATAACGGTCAGTGGGCGGAGCTAGCCTTTAGTGGGTGGGGCGAACACCTGCTCATGAATAAGATTTGAGGGGTTAAATGCTCTAAAACTGCTGCATCTACGTACAGGGACCAGCACTGAAACAGAGGTCTGACACTAGCTTGTGCTGCCCTCAGCAAGGGTGGCACACCTATGTGACAGGTTCCTTGAAGCTCTAAATTTAGGCACAGCAGCGGAAACAGCATGTCTGCTTGCATGTCACTCTCAGGAAGGGGGGAATAACCTATGTGACAGGTTCCCTGAAATGCTCTAAATTTACGGGTCAAGCATAGCGGAAACAGCATGTTGACACTAGTTGTACTGTCCTCAGCAAGGGGGGCATAACCTTGTGACAGGTTCTTGAATTAGAGTGTGATTGAAACGGATGTAATTATATGGGGTTTTTTTTTTTTTTTTTTAACAGTTGTATGCGGTCTACCCCATTTTCAGTGAGCTAAATGTGTTGGACTCCAGGGTGAAATATTTTGTCTATAGTGATACATTGTAGCGAACAATTGGGCCTTCTGCCTTGGGTCTACTTAGGTTTTTAGTTGCCATTTAAACAAAAAAGTGAGATCCAGCAGAGATATTCAGAATGGTAACAAATGATGAGGCACAATGGACGACGGATTTCTTAACCTAAAACCATGAATCTACTTTAAAACCTTGGAGGAACTTGGTTTTCTGTCTGTGTTGCTCTAAGAATAGAAATGACCACAGAATCCATTAGTTGTAACATTTGCATTTGGCTCATTTTTATTCATGTATGTAAAGCTTATTTAAACTGAAGTCCATGTTGTTTGTCTGTGGACTGTATATTAGGGGAGGATAATGGCCTTGGAGGTATAGTCGTGTCAGATTCCGCATTATGTAGGTTGCTCTGATCTAATTATTGTATTGTGTGTTCTCCACGTAAACTGTCAGGAAACTGTGCTGCTGTACAGCTCGCTGAGATTAAAGAAGGCGAGAAAGCTACAGGAGCAATGTCTGGAAATGAGCAGAACACAAACCATATTCAGTAAAATAGCTCATAGCTATATTGGGCCTTAAAGTGACAGTCCAGTAAAAAGCTGAAAATGCTGCCTCTACCTGTGAGGAGGCACTTCTCCACTATAAGCTGGGATATCTGGAAAATATGTAAAATAGTATCTCTAAATACTTTAAAAGGGTTGTTTTACAGGTGCGGTTTTAAAGAGACACAGGTCGCTTTAAACTACCGCTTCCTGTTCTGGCTGTGGGTGGTTCTACAGCAGTGATTGGTATGTCAGCTCTGCTGCTGCCTGCTTATCCTGTTACAGTGACAAGACTGCTGGAGGTTTGTAAATAGCCGTGTACAAGACTACAAAGCTCTAAAGGGTTTAAGCTTGTCAGTAAATAATGTAAACAAATACCTGTCTTAGAAGGAACACCGTAGGGAGTGACATCATGGCCACAGCTCCAGCCTGTGAGAGCAGAGAGGTGACAGGTAACTAGAGAAGGTTGTGTGCAAAAGCAGGAGATGAGATCTACTCCTAATTCTGAAGGGAGGTAAAATCGGACCAGAAATATAGTAATATTGTCTTTATTTACCATTGCCCTCATGTTTAAATCTAATCAATGAAATGAGACCTCCCATTTCAAATGAGTCTGTGGGTCTTAGTTGGACTGCTCACAATGACCATGTCTCTACTAGAAGTCCTAAACTAGTATCAATTGCTAAAGATGCTATGATTAATACACTGCTTTTCCCCTTGGAAAGATATACAGGGTCAAGTCACATTATTATGATCACCAGCTTATATCTAGAGTAACTGCCATGGACCGCAGCTAGATGGGGTGGGAGTCACTGGATAAGGTCTTGGATGGTTGTCACAGATCTCTGGAGCCATACTGACCTGCACTGCTTCCCACAGCTGCTGGAGGGAGCATGGGGATGATCTATACAGTGATTGACAGCTTTCCCTGTATCAGTGTGTGTACAGAACAAACTATCCATCACTGTATGTGGGTGGGGCAGTGGTGTAACTGGCAAGGGGATGGTCCACGCAGGGCGGCATAATATTGCCACCAGCGAGATACACTTGCCAACTCTCCCTTTGTCTCTTATAGGCAACTCTGAATACAAAAACAATTCCAGAATGGTCTTCTTTTCATCCAGACTTACAAAAATAGAATAGAGTGATAAAACTCTTATGTACCTTAACAACATGGTGTCAGTGGAAACTTAAACCTATCCCGCAAATAAAAAGCCCTTACACAGCTCCAAAGACAGAAAAGTAAAAAAGAAGAAAAAAAAAAAGTCTGGCTCTTAAAAAAACCACCCATTGTGGTTAATGGGTGCGAGGAGTGGCCTGTAAAGAGGTTTGGTCTGCAAAAGTGGAGATGTGGTCTGTAAAATGGAGCGGCAAACTTAGCAACAGGCCCACATGGCAAAAGTTCTAGCTATGCCTGTGGGACGGGGTATTCAAGGCTTTCACTTTTTCTTTTACGAGTCCTGTCAGAGTTTACGCTGCTTTTTACTCAGAAATTCTGTTCCAAATCCTTCTAACCTGTATTGCTACCTGTATTCTATTGCCTAGCTCAGCTTCTTGTCCTCTATCACATCTTGCTCTCAAGACCACATAAGCCACCAGACTGGAGGCATCTTGCAGACCAGAATTCATTTGCAGCTCAAGATTGGACACAAAAGTAGTGACATGGAAGTGGTACTGTATAAAGAGCTCTCCTTTCCATGCTGAAATTGTATATGGGGCAGGAGGAGGTCTGAAGATGGGTCGAGGTCTTGTTTAGACCAGCTGATGGTGTACAAAAGTATATGGAAACCAATGACACTTTTGCAAGTGTTGTTAAATTATTGGGTTACATGGTAGAAGTAGATGAATTAGATCAATATTTCTTTGCATTCAGCTAGATGATGAGAGTAGTAGTTTGGGGTGCTGTCCTTGAAGCCTCGTATTATAGGGCATTTGAGCAGAAATGCAGATGTTGGCTCCTCATCTAGTGTTGCTCGTTGATGCCATTGATGTGTAAATCGCTGCGTTCTACTTTACATGCGGGAAGGGGCTTTTCAGACAGTCCGGTTGCTGACAAATGATAAACTGTAAAACTCATTAAAGATGCACAATTAATAGCGCTTCATAGCAATAAACCTGTCTTACATAGGTTAAGTAATTATAGATGCATGTGTATATGTAAAGTGCGTCTAAGCCACTTAAAAAAAGAAGGGGGGTACAACACAGAAGAACCTTCTTAATTAGGGAGGAAGTAGGTAATTGCCCTTCATGGAGAAAGCTTCAAACAAATAATTTTTAATCAACAAAACAAAATTAATTAAAACCAGAGCATCACTCCCTCCTAATTAGGATTCTGAGCAGCCTCGACTAAGGAACATATCAAAGGCTGTTTGTTCTGCAGCTTGTTTTGGCTGCACCGCTGATTTGCATGGGGATCATGACCCGCTCTGCTCCACGCCAGCTTTCGGCCAGTGGGTGCTGTGTGCGCAGACCTGGCCTCCCCCCTACATTTACCGACATGATGCACCTTTTGCAGAGCTTGCTGTTCTTCGCTGATCAGCTTCTTCCTCCTGCAGTGTATCTGACCCATGAGTCTCCATCACACAAAGTGTGGTCATTTATATACGCAGAGGCTATTAGCTACATTTAACTCCTGCCTGGTAAATTCAGCTGCAGAGAGAATGTTGCATATGCAGCTTGACTCCCGAACTGGAACGGTTCCACTGTAGCTTTCATTGCAGTATATTATGTGGATGTGAACATAATGTGGAGGATGAATTAAATTAATACTCAATACGCAGATGATGACTAAGTCAAATGTATTCCTGCGCACCCATTCCTAGATGGATGTGGGGCCATAAATCACAAAATTACTAAATGCATCTAATAAAAAGGAGTAAAGATATGAGGACACGATTATTGGAAGGAAGGTAAAATGGACTCTGATTGTAATTGTTCTCTCGAAATGAGAATGACTTCCATCCAGATAATTTATGTTTCAAGATGGCTGAGGAGTCCAATCCTGGAGCCACAGATCTTCGGGCAGTGGGGGATAGAGGTTTCGTCTTGGAGTTGCTTTTGGAAATCTGGGTTCTTCTCCCTCTCCAGTTCTCTCATCGTGGCCTATTGTATACTTCATTGGAGTGGTGGTCCATCTTGCAATTCAGAGCTGCTTGATGGGTGTGACGGGCACAATATGTGCCAGGGTTGTCCCTTTTTTTAAGGAGGTCTAGATGGTTCTTTAATAGTTTCCTGTGGCCCACATGGAATATTGTGTACATTTTTGGGGGCACCAGTCACAGGAAAACATTGTAAAACTTGAACGGGGAAAAAGGCGGGCAACAAAAAAAAAAAAAGGACGGGGTGGACTCATACCAGAAAGTTTGCAAGATTAGGGTTTTTTATTGAAAAAAAGGGACTGCTTCGGGGACAAAAAAATTTTGTTTAAATCTCAAAGTAATATAGAGAATCTCCAAAAATTATTTATACCCAGGCTGTATCTGAACGGGGGGCTCCTCTAGTCTTGAGGAACGAAAGTTTAACAAAAACTAGAAAGGGGTTCTTTAGAAGAGCAGTGGCGTGGCATTCTCTGCCAGAGGGATTGTCAGGTGAATTCAAAAACAAGTTCAAAAGGGCTTTGGGTGCTTTTTTTGGGGGTAATAATATAACAAGTTATAGTACCGGATTCTGGAGAAGGGCGTTTATCAGGTTTTTCCGATTTCAAGATTGGGGTCGGGAAGGAATTTTTCCCAAAAGAGGACAATTGGTTTACCCCATTGGGGGTTTTTTGCCCTTCCCCTTGGGGTCAACACCTTTTCACAACAGGCTGAATTGGGGTGGGCTTCTCGTCTTTTTTTTTTGGCCTTCAAATTGAAACTATGAAAAAACCCCGGGTTTTTTGGGTTCAGCTCCATTTGGGTATGTTAAAACGGCTTAATGTGGGACGTAATTACGCCCCCCAATTCGCCCCTGTGGCCCGGGGGCGGGGGTTTCGGCTGGTATACGGCTGGTAAATTTACATGTCACTTATCTCCCCTCGGGTATTCGCCCCCAGGGAAGGAACGAATCCTGTTTCTTTAACTTAAGTTTTCGAATGAGGGCCCCTTTTGCCCCTAATTTTTCCACTTTTGGGCGTAATTACGGACCCAAATACGCCCCTTTTAAGCCGTGTGAAAATGGCCCTTGAAGTAAGAATTGTTGGCAGGCAAGAGGGGGTTATTGGGTTTTTAGAGCCCTGTTTTTGATAAAGAATACTTTAAATCACCCCAAATTTTATATTTGAAACACCAAATTTAAATAGCGTAATAATTTTCTTTTAATTTACTATTCCCGACCCCAAAAATTTGAACCCCCATAAATTTTTTACTCAAGGTGAGAAATTTTTAAAAGGAATTGTGCCGATCTTAAAAAATCGTTGGAGAAGTGCCCCCTCACCAACCTACACATTTCCCCTCCACTCCCCGGCCCCCACATCTTAGGACCTTGAAAATTTTCCCGGTTTAGTCAATACTCGTGTTCCTGTAACATAACAAATTTTGATCTCTTTCTTTAACTCGGGGTTTGGTGTTTTCTTTTTTTCCTTTTAGAAATGTATCACTGAATCCGTTTCATGGATGTTACCCTTGAATGGGTTAAAAAGGTGTGTCCCTGCACAAACGGACTCAGAGCACTGACTGGACAATGTCAGACTTACATGGAAGCGCCCAAATTGGTAACACCCAGCTGACAAATCGGTAATAGATTTGTAGAAGAAACAGGGCACGCACACAAGATAGAGATCTATAGAAAGATAGTAGCAAAAAACAAAGTTTGGTCAGCTCACCTCTTGGATAGAGGAACGTATCTCCAGAGTGCACGGAGAGGCGGAAGCCAACTTCTAATGACCATCCATGCAAAACAGGTGAGTGAGTCCAGCAAACATCCGGAGTACGAGATTAAAGGATAATCCAACTTTATTTCCAATATGTATAGACAATGAAGATTCTCACATGGTGAACACACCAAGAAAAACGCTAACGCGTTTCGGAAATGACTTCCTTAATCATAGCATCCGGATGTTTGCTGGACTCACCTGTTTTGCATCTATAGAAAGATGCTCCAAAATTATCTTACAGGGGACACTAGTATTTACTAACAGACTTCTCGGGAGATATCATAGGTTGTCTTTTAAATGCAACAACAGGTCACGTGGCTGTCGCGTATCCAATGGCCCACCTCACTATGTGAAATCTTCAACTATACCCAGCAACTGTAGACATTTCGATGGGAAATTTGCCGTCTGCAACAAGAAGGGATCTACTTTGGTGAATTATACCATGTGGATTCCTCATTATCCACAATTCTTCCATTCCAATTACACATAATAGGTTGTTGGTAATATGGATCATTTCTACCTTTCAGGACCTATAAGGACAGAGCCGTTCTTAAATTACATCGGGCTGTACATCGTTCACGTGCTATGTGCAGCTAATCACAGGCTACAGCAGTCGCGTATATGTGACATTGTGGCGTGTGATTGGCTGAGCATAGCACGTGAACATTGAATGGGACGGCAACCGGGACTGAACAGGAACATCACAGAGGTAAGTATGCTTTTTTTTCTATTTTTAATCATGCCCCATCGGACAAACAAGCTTTAAAAGTCTCAGAACACCCCTTTAAATGATAATGTTGGGAATATCCTACTACATTTGGTGGTTGGCCACACTATAGAAGCGACTGCATCCCGACTACCGCACACGCCTAGCAGATAATTGGGCATGCACATTAGTCAGGAGGCCATTGCTTCTAATGTGTAGCCGCACACTGCCCCTTCCCAACAATGTCACATTACTTTTGTATAGTGTGACCTCTTGTTTGGGGTGTCGACTTCCTCAGGCACACACCTGCTCAGTAGATAATAATCTGCTGGGTGTGCCTACCAGTCAGGAGGCCATAGCTTCTATAGCCTAGCCACTCACTGACTGTAGTATGGAGGGATGATGTTCTCGAATGTCATCGCTTAAAACCCTAGTAAATAGTAGTAAATGTGAAAACCCACAATGTTCTATACCTATATATTTAATAAAGTCTATAAACACTGTTTAGGCCATTGTGAGCATAATGAACAAAAATTTTGTACTGAACAAACCTCTTAAACATGCAACTAACCTATTGCCCATGAGTCGATTATGCCAAATACCATGCTTGATACCAGGCAGGTCAATGAGGTTTCTGTTCATATGCCACAGAGAACTTCCACATGGATTTTTGTCTGCAGAACAAGAATCCTGTCACTTATTCCAGATGGGAATGCTGAGGATTCATTCAATTGAATGATGTATCTACAGTAGAAATCCAAGGAACAATCTGATTTCTGCCAAATAAATACATATTGGATTTAAATGCTGATATGTGAACAGAGCCATAGAGTCTAGGGTTAGGTTTCTTGGCACCAGAAGGTTCTCTAGTGTCCATCTTGAATCTCCTGGATTACTGAGGAAAGGGACCCACACCAGCCATACTTATTTTTGGATACAAGCTGAAATTCCTAATTTTCGAGTTGATGTTTTGAAGTTTTGTTTGGCATTTGATGCAGAGGTTTATGTAGGTTATAAATGCGTCCTAGAGTCCTAAGGATCACCTGCCATTTGGAACATTGGACTAAACATTACTTGACAGGAGATGACAGCAAATTTAATAGATTAAGAATTAAGTATTAGGAATCTGTCACTTAAGCTTTTGTATCTATCCGTATTGGTGAAATGGGTTGTAAATTTTGGTGTTGACCACTTGGACAGCCCACCCAAACGAATGGCAGTGGTGTCACCAATTCAATACATGGTGCAAAATACGGAACTATGATTGACAGCCTATATGAAAATGTTTTTGTGCAGGTATGATATTAGGATAGCCATTCCCCTCATACATAGGTGTGTGGGTGGTCGCCTATTAGTACTTTGCACCTGTGGAAACCTCCCATATGACATTGGGACTGCTCTGAGTCCTATTGGGAATTGATTCCTAACTTGCCTTAGGATCAACAAGTCAGCCTCCATTCTTCTGTGATTTGGTAGAAGCCTAACATTCCTATATATGCTCCCCGGTATATTTGACGAGGCCTCTTTAGCTCGTCTGCATATCCGAGTATACACATGTGTAAATCTCCTTCCGCATTCTCTTCTATTCTTTCACCAGCTCAGTAGTCGCACTACATTATGTCTGACAGCGGCGGTGATTAAATGTTATAATTTACTTTAGTGCTGTGTAGGGTTATACATTTCAAGAGATCATTAAATCTGAAAGGAAGAGAAACAAGCAGGTATCCTGGAAATTGGGTCGTTTTTCTTCATATTTATAGCCCGTTCTATTCTGTTTGAATGTAAACGAAGGCGAAGTTTGGGTCCAATTTGAAATTATTATTCTGCTTTTAATAATACAGGACTCGGCTGTAGAAATCTAGATAGCGTCAAACTTTTCATCCAAAGTCTATTAAGGCATGTTGCAATAAAGCGATGGTAATTTAAATGCACAGATGTAGTCTATAAATATTAACGATGTTAAGGCAAAGTCTGGAAATCTGGAGAAGTCACAAAACGCGTCTTTTTAACCATTCAGTTTTATTGTTCTGCTTCTACATTACAATGCGACGTGTAAGATACCATTAACTGTTTCTAGGCCCCACGATTCCTCAGCCTGACAAAGTCATTTTGCCGCTAATGACAGTGACAGTTGATATGTCTTAATTGAGACTCTAAGCCATGAATTAAGGAACATCTGCTTCTTGCCTTAAAGGATGACTTTTTTTTTTTCTTCTTCTTCTTACTAATGTAAAATTTTTGTATAGCATCTATTAACTGTTGGAAGCGTGAATATGGCCATTTGCTTCTGGTCTGCTGCATGGAAAGCATTTGTTTTATATAAGGTCTTTTGCAAGGAATGGAATTATTTCTCTTCACCTTCAAACTACAGGCTGGCAAGAGTGAATGCAGCCAGATCGTTCTCTGCTCGGGTCACACCCACTACAGGGGAGATTCCTGAGCGGAATCTGGATTCAAAGCACACCCACTAAAGGATGACAAAATGTTCACTGAGGCCATGTGATCAATGAACATCACATGGTTTGCAGAAGTTAGTGGGGAGTGGAGGACAGGGCTTTTTGCCTGGTTCTGTACAACAGGACAGGTATATAATTTTTTAATAAGTATGAATTACAAAGTTTAATATAACACAGTTGTGAGCCCTATAACGCATAAAAAGATCCCGAGAACCCCTTTAAAGATTCCGCTGCTTACCTCTTGGTGGTAGATACAAGACCTCTTCAGAAGTCTTGTGGAGTCCATTGCATTACAGGTCAGAGCTGTTTTAGTGACGCAAGGGGGACCTGTAGTAATAAGTTCAATTATGCCTAAGTTTCCATAATAGAAGCCAGGGAATAGTACTGTTACAGCATACTTAAAGGGGTTTTTACCATCTGGCAAAATCTCTTCTGATGCCAGCTCGCTACGAGGCATCCCAAGAGAATGTGGATTCAACTGTGCTTGTGCAGGTCTCCCCCATTCATGTCTATGGGAGTGCCGAACATATCCAAGTGCACTCTCTGGGCTACATTTAGAATTCCCATAGAAATGAATGGAGAAAACTGCTTAGTCCTGCCATCTACCTTTTCTGAGGCTGCCTCATAGTGAGCTACGAGCTGGCCTCAGAAGGAATTTCACTACCCATTAAGGTTCCCAATGTCGTGAATGCATACTATGTCATTCTTTGTACTGCAGTTGTTTGCTGCATCTTCTAGAATGATTTTTATCTTGTGACTCTTCAGCTGTTGGAAAGGTACAAGTTCAACATAATAGGAGTTGTAGTTTCTGTGACACAGAATAAAGACTACTAAACATGCATGGCCATATCCAGACAGTTCTAGGTCCCTTCCTTTTTTTAAGCAAAACATACCTAATAGGGGCCACTGAGTCCGCAACTATTTATAGCATAATAAATATTTCTTTTTAAAGCACGAGGATAAAGTAATTTGACTAGAACCTATTTCTTTTATTTTTCTTGCATTTTTAATGGTACAGTTAAAATATTTGGATAAGAAGTCGTTTTTGTGATTAAATAAACACATTTTAACTCCCCTTAGAGACCATCATAGGACGCAAACCACTGAACACTAAAGTATACATTGGGTACATTTAAGAGCACAGTCATGGGCAACCATATGGAGCCCAGAAGTTGGGGGGCCCTCTCAAGTGCAAGATCAGTGGACCTTTTTGTAGGGAATAACAAGATGTTGGCGTTCTGCTAACTGCACAACTAGGAGTTGTCTGATGCACTACCCACAAAGTTAGGGATATTTCGGTTTTGGTTGAAATTTCAGGATAAACTCCAAGCACGTTTAAGGGCGATGAGAGGGAGTATCATGTCTGACCATTCGTAACCATTTACATCAGCTTGGTTTGCATGCTAGTAGACTGGCAAGGGTACCTGATCACACCACCAGGCACAGGCTTCATTGTCTTGCATGGGACAGGCTCAGACTGGCCCACAGGGAAAAAAGGGGAAATCCCTTGTAGGCCCCTGAGCATGGTAGACCTAAAGTTGTTTTTTTTAACTGCATATACATCCCCAGAAGAGGCAAAAATGCAGCTGAAGATAGGAAAAAGGCAAAATAGAGTATAGTAGGCATGTACAGTCATTTACAGTAGCTGTAGGGTGGTCCCACAAAATAAACTCTACCGGTGGGCCCCCAAAACAACTCAACTGGTTTGCCCCTAGAATTAACTCCACCTGTGGGCCCATGGCACCCCCGTCCAACACTGGCCAGGGAGCATCTACGCTGGACAAGGGACCAGTGATCGTCAGTGCTGTTCAGTAATGAAAGTTGATTCACTCTGAGCAGAAATGATGACCGCCAACAATGCTGGAGACAATAAGGGGGGCGCTATGCATCATACAGGTCAGCTATCCTTGCCGGTCATCTAGCACGCAGACCACGCTGATGTAAATGGTTATGAACGGACTGACGTGACACTTGGTTGCCTCTCATCTCCCTTAACCGTGCCTGGAGTTGTGTGGAATTCATCATCCGGTTCCACAGGGCACTGGTTACAATGAAGCCGTCATTGGTGGGTGAGTTAGTCGCTTCTTTTTGTGAGTATTGCATGTGGCACTATTGTTCATACTTTTTGTTATAGCTACTTATTTCTGTTTCTTGTCATTAGGTGATGGAGACCAGTAGTTGATATGAATTCTGGTTACATTACACCCCTGAGCGCAACCATGGCAGACCTGGGCTCCTCCATTAGCTCTTGGGCAATCAGATGGGAGATGGGGGGCCACCTCCCATCTATATAATGGCTTAGAAGCTGCAGTGGTATCAGTATCGTATCAGTCTCAGGAATCTTGCTGTACACAGCCAATAATTCACGTATATATACACGTTTATGTGGAAATGAGTGCTTCTAGAAAATAATGGTGCTGATCCCCGGCGCCGCTCTGTAGCAGTAGATACGGTCTGTAAAGAGTTACAATCCGGTTCTGGAAGCACAACCTATCGGTGAGTTTTGTTTGGAGGGGGTGGCAGGCCGGGCCTGCTGCTGCTTCATTCCAAATCCATTAATTGCTGGGATTTATTGAGCTGAAAGCTCGGCCTTAAACACGGAGAACAAGTGCTGCTATTTTAAGCACGCTGATAGCATCCCGAGCTCTTGGAGGTTCTCTAACACCCCGTAATCCTCGGCAACAAAAGCTGCCCTGTTTTTTGGAAGCCGTTCTCTGGGAAGAGACGAAGGTACAAGGCGAGACACTTCTTCCTTTTGACAAGCCCACATGCTGTCAGCGCGCTGAAGTGCAGATTAGTCATGGTGGGGACAGTGCTAATCATTCCTGTGTCGAGCAGTCTATTAGCATAAGGTGTGGGACGATGCAAATATTACGTACATGGACTACCCACTGCTTACAAGTGTCGTGTGCCCCCTTGCATCCTCCAGATTTCAGCTGCGTCTCCTTCTCTGACACCCTCATAATCCACTGCTGCAAAATCCTCCGTGTGATCAGAGGAAGGAGAGGTGAGGCCTGTGCTGATCACTGCTGCCTCCCACCATCTAAACTCCATTAGCACTTGTCCATACCAGTCTGCGATGACCTAGCTGAATCCTTTGTCACGTAATTGCAGATACTGTCCTCCTATGGACGAGCCACTGCAAGAATCGCATACCTACCAAGTGTCCCTATTTTGTAGGGACAGTACCTATTTTTAACTCTTGTCCCTCTTCGCTCTAGAAATGTCCCTCTTTTTTTTTATTTGGGAAATAGATTTGCGTCAAACGATCTAGCTGTAAAAATTATCTGATTGCTTCCTCACTGTATATTACATAATTTGCTTAATATTTCATCATTGGAAAATAAGCAATCCTGAAAATGTCTCCCTTTTTGGTTATCTAAAAAGTTGGCATATATGTTTGGGCATGGTTAGAGGCGTGTCTTGGTGTGATGTCATGTGTTTGGGCATGGTTAGAGGCGTGTCTTGGTGTGATGTCATGTGTTTGGGCGTGGTTAGAGGCGTGTCTTGGTGTGATGTCATGTGTTTGGGCATGGTTAGAGGCGTGTCTTGGTGTGATGTCATGTGTTTGGGCGTGGTTAGAGGCGTGTCTTGGTGTGATGTCATGTGTTTGGGCGTGGTTAGAGGCGTGTCTTGGTGTGATGTCATGTGTTTGGGCGTGGTTAGAGGCGGGGCCTGACACGTCCCTCTTAGCAAGCTCTAAAAGTTGGGAGCAGGGGCGTTGCTAGGGTCCTAAAACATCCGGGGCCCGGGCCCTTTGTGTTTTGCTCAGTAGGGCTGGGTTCACATGACATTTTTCACGCCACATTGTGAACTGCGGCATGATGTGTTTTTACAGAGAAAAACCTTCTGCTCTTGTCACTAATTTTCAGCATATTCCACATAGTGACCCTATATCTATATACCTGCCTCAGCAGTCACAGCACAATGAAAATCACCAATGACAAATTTACTTTTTCAAAACCCCTCACCTCCGTATGACAGTTTAATACCCCTAAACAGTCACCAAAACATCCACCTACACATGGAGCAAATCTACCAGACAAATGATTGTTACTAAAAACACTCCTACAAAACCAAGTCCCAAAACTATTACTACAAAAGGACCAAATAATCCTGCCAGACCCTGACCAAACGCGACCCCCACATGTGACTACCAGCTGTACACAGGCTCTGATTACATATACCACCGCCACACAGTGACCATATAGTGGTAGATACTAGTTGTATGTAGATGCTCAGCAGAAATATAAGTGATTTCACTGTAGTTACATTTAGTGACTCACAGGAGACGCCTTTTCTGATCAGCGTCGTTCACGTTCCCTTTTCTTCTCCATCCGGTTCACACCTTCATGCTGATATCTCCCGGCCAATACTTGTCCCTGCAGATTTGGACACAAATATCTTAGAATCCTCACATTTCCAGCAACTCCTTAATTATAGGTATATAAGTCCCCTCAGGTAGGTGTATAGGTCCCCTCAATTAGGCAGGTATATTGATATAGGGTCAATGTCAGACAGGTACATAGATATAGGGCCACTCTCAAGCAGGTATATAGATATGGGGCCCACAGGCAGAGATATGGGGCCCACAGGCAGAGATATGGGGCCCACAGGCAGAGATATGGGGCCCACAGGCAGAGATATGGGGCCCACAGGCAGAGATATGGGGCCCACAGGCAGAGATATGGGGCCCACAGGCAGAGATATGGGGCCCACAGGCAGAGATATGGGGCCCACAGGCAGAGATATGGGGCCCACAGGCAGAGATATGGGGACACTGAGGCAGGTATATGGGGACACTGAGGCAGGTATATGGGGGCCGCAGGCAGTATATAGGACCACACAGGCAGGCAGGTATAGGGGGCACACAGGCAGGTATATGGGGGCACCGAGGCAGGTAAACGCTATAAAAATAACATTAATACTCACCTTTAGCATCCCCGGCGAGCGCGCTCTGTCCTCTTCAGCCCGCGCTCCTCCCGCAGCTCCTCGGGCGCACAGCCTGTGACGCGCTGTGCGCCCGAGGACAGGCAGCGGCACGATGAGGTCATTACATCGCGCCTCTGCTAGCTGAGCCGCACGGGGCCGCGCCGGGGCCTCAGCGCGAAGAGGACCCGGCGCGCCCGCTGTGTCGGACCCGGAGACGGTCCGACACTGTCTTCGGGGCAGGGAGCGCTCGTTCTCTGCTCCGCAGAAGCCCGCAGTTGTATGTGCGTCCAGCGGACGCACATGTAGCTGCAGGGCCAGTCGGTGTTCCAGGCCCATGGCAGCGGCCTGGAGCCCGGGAGGTTCGGGCACAGGGGGTTTTATTCGGGGCACAAGCCCCGGACAAAACAGCCTAGCGACGCCCCTGGTTGGGAGGTATTAGAATAGTGCTTCTCAGCCCTTCCTGAGATGCACCAAAGCCACTGATATTGAAGGCATCCTCAAACTACGGCCCTCCAGCTGTCGGGAAACTACAACTCCCATCATGCATTTCTATAATCTAGAACAGTGGGAATGATGGGAGTTGTAGTTTCCCAACAGCTGGAGGGCCGCAGTTTGAGGATGTTATCGCGATGCCCATCCACAAATTCAGTGCAGCTTTACCAGATCTGCACCCAAAGGCGGCTAACCTCCATTCTTAATATAAGCAGATGTTACACCTGACAAATTCCCCTCTGCTACATCTGTGCTCGCTGACTAGTTAGATGATTAACGTATGACCGATCAATGAACCACACCAGTCAATGTGCAGGAAATGGCTCATAGGAAAGCAAACATGGACTTTTCTGATGAGCAAAAACAAACAGAGTCTTAGTGGTGCATCAACAGCAAGATAAGGGCGACTGGCTCAGCACGTAGAAGGAACTTATTAAAGTAGCTTGGTCCACATGGATAAGCTCTAGAGACACTAAGCAAGCTTGTCATCCATTTCATACCTGCTTACCAGACAGTCCTAGCTTGTTTCTCCACAGATGGATAATTTGGTCAATACGAATGTCTAAAAGAGGAACTTTGACATCTCCTTTAGAACCCTTTGTTGAAGTGTTCCTCTGTTTTATTCATACTAGTAATGTATTGGTTAAAAGTACATCTCCAAATGAAAGGAGTATTTTACTTTTGGAAGTCCTATGCAATTACAAATTACTAAGAAAACCGTGTCCTTTTCAAGCTTTTGATGGTAAAGCGAACTCCTGAATGGACAGGCAGACCAAGCTCACTTTTCTGTTAGTGCTGCTTATCTCTATGCAGTCTCATTACAAGTAGTAGGTAAGGACAGAAAGGTTGCTTTATTGTTCTCTAGACAGGCCTCGATAAAAATGAGATCGCAGGGCAGTGACCAAAGGAACCTACTAAAGGATAATGGGATAATCTCCTTCTACAATGAGGGTAGTTCCAGTTTACTCTATTCTTATCAGGTCCTGTTGAAAACACTTGCACCTCTCAGGCTTAGTTGGCCTGGAAGAGAATCATTAAAGGGGTTTTCTCACTACAAGGATTCCTTTTTATGTTAAAGATCTTGCAAAAACAAGTCACTTTACAATGAGTTAATTAAGTGTCCTACCTATTCTGAGATATCCCCTCTTGTATGGGCTGCATCAGCTCCTCAGGTCGCTATAGCTACAGACCTCTTTGATCTCTCCTGATAGGCTGCCAGCACTGGTTGCTATAGCTACAGACCTGGCTTCTACTGCAGCCTGGTGGAAGCCAGTAAACACGCCCCTGAATTCCAAGTGAAACCAAGAAAACAGGACTGTGTAAGATGAATCGATGGAGTGAGACAACCCCTTTAAGCAATCCTCATTGCCCTGTCACCAGCGCTCACAGAGGGGAAGTCAGGAACACAAACCAGAAAGTTATGGGCTTAGGGGGATCTTTAAAAAAAATTTAATAAGAACCCAACCACCCCACACTAAGGAACAATAGGCTGAACTGGATGGATGTAGTGTCTTTTTTTTTTTTCAGCCTTTCATACCATATTTAAAGGGAATGTGTCATCAAAAAATGACTTATTGTTTCTCACATTTTTTAGGAATTTTTTTTTTTTTTTTTTTAGTTTTCCATATCACTTTCAATATTTTTTAATAATTCTTAAGTCCTGCAGTTTTCACTTTGGCCACTAAGCCTAATAATACTCTGACACTTCCTGTTCTGTTTAGAGAGCTTTTCAGCAGTGTGCTCATTATCAGTAAAAGCAGGGTCAAACTGAAAGGAGACACATTGTGTACAGATAACACAGAATCCACCAGTCACAAGAGGAGATGTCACAGCTCCCCTCACTCCCCTCCCGTCACAGTGAAAACTTCCTATACAAGTCTATGGGACAGAATCTGTCTTAAGAATCCTATGTGCATGAAGCTGCTGTAAAGTATCTCTCTGACTGCTGTTAAAGCAATGCAAGCAAGAATGTCTTCCCCTCAATCATATATAGACGGCCGAATAGAGAAATCTACAATCGGGAAATAAAAATGACTGAGAGGAAAAGAATATGGATCAGGGGCTTGATTTTAATAAGTAAAAAAAAAAATTGGCGACATATTCCCTTTAAGAATAGGAAAAAGAGATGTAAAATAGTTGCTTATTGCTAATGCTCTAGGATTGTTATCTCACAGGGAACATAAGTTTTACAACACACTTGTTGGAAGCTACAGTGAAGAATCTGCTCCCGGATCCTTATTTAAACTAGACCAACCAGGTATTTGTTGATAATGCTCTAAACTGCTTCTGATTGGTTAACTGGCTTTCTAGGAAATTGACCCTAGTGTATGTGCCTGAGATAGTCAATTGGATTGTGCTATGTTGGGGTCAAACTGATTGAACGTTGATAATCTCTGTAGAACACTATTGAACATGTTGGTGCTTCGTAAGTAATGGGACATTAAAAGCAATTTAACGCAGGACATTATTGTTACTATGGCTAGGCCTGGCAGCAGTGGTAGTTTTCGGCCAGTTTTGGCTAGTTTCCTAGTGTTTCCGTTGCTGCAGTAGTGGTCAACTTGCCACGCTACATCCAAGACCTTAGGTCACCGTGAAATGGCAAGTGGGCTTATATACATTAATCAGTTACTGACTTAAAACCTCAAGTTCATTTTTGTAATTTTTTTCCTTAGCAGCAGTAGATCAATGTTTAGCCTGAGGATATCCAATCCATGTCTTTTGTTTTTTTTCCTATTACTTGGGGACAATTGTTGAAATGGTGGTATTAAGATCTCTACAAGTCAACCAAATTGTTCAATGTTTCCCAGTCCGGCCCTCAAAGAGCCCCAAATGGTCATGTCTTGAGGCTTTTATGAATGTTGCACAGGTGATTGAATTAATTTAACAGCATCGGTTTTTGGACACGTACTCGCTTCCTGGGAAATTCTTAACACATGATCGGTTGTAGTTCCTTGAAGACTCTATTAGGAAGCACCGCCATTAGTAAGTGGTGGTTGTAGTGGATGTTGCAGATAAATATGTATATTTATGGTAAAAGATGTGACATACACCTTCATCTAATCTCCACATAAGACTTGTTCTAGTTGAGATCTTCTGTAGAGCAGCTTCAGTATTGTCTAGTTTTGTCCCAACCAAGAGTAGCGTTGGTGGCAAATTGGCAGTAGGCAGCCATCAAACTTTCTAAAGACAAATGAATGATGGTACAGTGGTGTCTGGCCCAGTGGTGTCAAATCTGTCCTGCAGTGTAATTATATTTGTCCTGTGTGTAATGGCCAGGCAGTGTATAGAGGAGAAGCGGAAGAGGCCAGGAGCTGTCATTACACTGTTCTCACTCGGCCTGTCTATAGTATTAAGCTTTGCTTGTTCCAGATTCAATTTGTAAACCAAACTTAAAGGGGTTTTGCCACAATGTAATGTTGACGTGGGATCCTCCAAAATGGGTATTTAATCACTTTTCTAAATATATGTGATTACAAAAAAGTGAAGCCTCTGAGAACTACAGCCTTCCTTACATGCCCTTAGTTACTTAAAAGTTTACATTAGACACGACCAGCAGCTGACGGGAGCTGATCTGGCCTCCCTTGCGTTGTCTGCACTTCTTATCTGATGACAGGGAACATGAAGGAGTTGGCAAGGGACTGTGGAGAAAAAGCAGTGAATCAGCCCTGTGTCCCTTTTGTATATAGAATTCACTGGTTGTAATGCAATTATTTCAGTGAACATTGCACACACTCCCTGCTTTCTGGCTGTGTTCTCAGCCCCCCACCTCCCCACCCCCTTCTCTCTCTCTTTTCCCCTGTGAGGCTTTGTTAATAATCTCTTCTGAGCAGATTAAGAGGTAAGGAAGTCACTTCTTGGCAAAACCCCTTTAAGTTTGTTTCTATATGATAAGGTTGATGGTTATATCTGATGAGAAGAAAAAAACTTAATCAATTCTAGCCATTTTTTCTAAAAACATCAAGGTTGGCCCATGACTGACTTCACGTTTTTAATTTTGGCCCACTGTGCACTTAGAGTTCTAGCACTCTCTTCTGCATGACCTCTCAAGTTGATGTCCACAAATTATGGGTAGCAAATTTAGGTAGTCATTCAATAATGATGATCGCATCTCTTATTCCTTGGTTCCGTTTTTGGACATCTGCGTAATCCATCCTGATCAGGCAGATAACAGTCATGGTGACCATTCATGGAAACGAAAACAAATCTGTTCCTCAGTGTTCTCTTTCAGATGAATCTTATTTTTTGCACTGTGTAGAGCTCAGTGTTCTCTACAATGTACACAGGTCTCCCAGTCAGCTGGTGCGTTACTAATTAGCAATCTGACATTTTCGTGACAATCTGTTAAACCTTCGTTTAAAAATAGGCCGTTAGTGTCCAACTCCACAGGTGCAGTGCCAATTACCTAAGCCGAAGAATGAACGTCTTCATGTTGCTTTAGCATGCTGCATTGTGACATTATTAGCTGGAGCACAAAAACAAAAGGTCCTGCTAATCATTACATTAATGATATGATATAAATAAGCTTATTTGTCTCTAGCACCGGATCTCCTGCCATTTTCCAGAAACACCATGACAGTCTTTTATACTTCATTGCCACGTGCAGACATTGCTCGAGGCAGCCTGAAGGATAATGCACATGGCTATTTCATGGCTCCATGCGTAAGCCATATATTAAGTGCCAATAATGTGAGCAGATCATGTCTTGAGGGATCTGGAAAACGTTTCCTAAAACGAGCTTTCATGATCTAACACCATGGATGCCATACTTTTCTTGGCTGTAAATAGATGGCTTCTGCACGGAGATTTAATTTGGTTATCTGCACAGAGCTTAAGTGACAGTATCTCATTATCATCCTGCAATGATGCCAATGAAATGGGAAAAACCAAGATGCTCTGTTGCCCTGGACTTGTATTTCTCGATGCCGAAATGTTACATTTTTGCAACCCAGTTCTCGGGATTGTCATAGCAAAATTGAGATGCTAGACAAATCTGATGCTGTCTAGGTATCCGCAGTTTTCAGATCAACTTAGTCGTTGAATTTTTGTTGTCAATCATGGTAAAATCATCCAACAGTCTGAGATATGGCCAATCCTGGTCTTGGTCAAAGACTGCAGTTGAGGAGACATGGGTAAAAGCCATCTGTTCTTAACGATCTAGCCAGTTTGTGTCCCATGTACATGTAATGACCTCGGAGATGGATATGCGTATTGGCTCATCTGTGATTAATATTCTATGTTGGGTAGATCTGAATGTATATACGTTAATAGGGGAAACTGGTCAACAGGTTTCCTAAACCTTTGCTTAGCAAAAAGGTAATTCTAGTTTATGTTCAGCATTTATCTACAAACATTAGAATTTTTTTTTAAGCAGATGCCTCCAAAATTGGTCAGATCTCTCGAGCTGGGAGGACACTTATACCCATCTTTTAAATGTAAGAGTTAGTTCCAAAGGGTTCTAAACCCTGCTTTTAATGCAAGAAATATGTCTTGATCTTATGGAGATGAAACATTAAGGCCTGTTTACCACATACTGACATTAACCACCAAGAGCATAGTACCTCTTACTGAAAAGTACAATATGCTTTAAGGGACCTCTCACACAAGTTAGGGTAATACTCTTAAACAGTAGGCAAGTTGGACAATTGTCAGTATATTCTAATAAGTCTAGGTCATGTCCAAAAAGGCTCTTGTCCAAACCTTTCATGCTGCTACAGGTCGAAAATACTGTATTCCCTACAAAGGCATGCCCCTCTTATACATTAATTTATGCATCAGTACCTCTTGTATAACAATTCTCTGGTGCCCCTGGGGCTAGGCCGCTAACCCTTTGCAGAATCACTGACTATTTGTGGTTACATATACAGAATATAGTATACAAGCCACAAACACTTGCATTACTTTAGATGTTCCTTTAACATAGTTGAAGTCCGTTTCTCATTGTCTCATGTTCCTCAGTGGCTGATTAGAACTCGTCTCCGTCCTTTTTCTTTTTTGTCACAAAATGTCTTATGGTCTCTGATACTTACTGCTCAGTGACTCGCTAAATTTCTATTGCTTGAGCTGATGCCCTAGGCATACCATCTCCTAACTATGCTTCACAGTGTCCCCAGACACTCGATGTGGTCTCAGCCACACACTGCTTCACTTCCTGCATTCTGCTTTCTTATATAACCTCTTTCAACTGTGGTATCATAGAAGCATCTAGTAAACGCTAAAAACCATTGCTGGTATGCATTCAACACTTTTCAGTAGGGGTATTCCCAACTCGTTGCCTACATGTTCAAAGCCAACCAAAGTACATGAAATTTTTATCAAATAAATTAATGGTCTAATTTTGCTTAACTTTTTAAAAAGAATAAAAATTATCACTTGTTTACAGATGGTTTCATAGGTGACCAACCACCTTTCTCTGCTCTAGTACTGGCCAGGCTGGTAATGTTATTCCTTGTGTCTTCTTAGCAGGAGAGAAGCTTACTTAGAAACAGTTTAATCCTTAACATTTCCATGGATATCTCGGTATTTTTGTGCCTGGATGTCAGATCTGCAGTGACGCTGTTATTATATTCAAATCCAAAGATAATTGTTTGTCTTGGAAGCATTTAATTTTTCCTCTCGATACTTCCCCTCAGGACAAATACAGCTCCGCTAGCTCACATTTATACCCAGACATCCTGCTTGGACATGGTCCATCAAAGTTGCTATCACAGGCAAAGCTTGATATTAGAACTAGCAGAGCTGAAACGTCAATTAATCCTATCAACTCCCAACACAGGCTGCACAGGACGTGAGAGCCTGAAGATTCTACAAAAAATCAGAAGGGAAAACTCCTTTAACCCTTATGTAGAGCACAGTACAGCGCAGTAATGCACACATTGTAATCACATACAGTGAATAGAAGGATCAGTTAATATGGTTGTAAAGGGGTAGGTATCAGGCACTTACAGTTCACCCCCTTACACGGTAACTTTATTACTACATATACAGCACTAATAAATCTTGACACAAGTGCCTGCCTGCCAGATGGTTCTAGTAATGCAATGACTGCGCTATTCCTACATGAATGCTGAAGACTGTATCACACCCATACTGACACTGGCCTGCCACAGCTTCATAGCCCTTGCAATTTTAGGGTATTTTCACACGGCGTAATTGCGGCGCGTGCAGTACATGACGCAATACGCCGTGGATTTTGGGAGTCGCGCTGATCAGCATGCATTCCCAAAGCATGGGGCAGCCGGCAGCCTGCTGGTCCCATTGACATGCGTTGTTCGTGGCGTGTAATCGCCGCAAACAATTGACATATCACTTATCTCCCCACGCGTACAATATGATCGCATTGTACGTGCGGGGGTGAGACGCATAATCCATAGCTCTCATAGAGTAATTGCGGCGCGCGTTTCGCCGCATATAATGCGCAATACGCAGTGAAATACGTGGCGAAATGCACGCAAAAATAAGCAGTGTGAACGTACCCTTAAATTTCTCAAACTTGAACACAGTCAAACTTTTTGCTATGTACCTAGTTGGCTTGCAGGGTAGTTCTGCCAAGTATTTCATCAGTGGCTGTCAAATTTCGGATTTCAGGGCAAAGCAAAATGGCATTTGTTCTCTTAACCAAGCAGAACTGAGGTACCCCGGTTGTGAATGTTGCCTCTGCCAAGAGTCGTATAAGCTCGAATACATGTAGATAGATTAGACATGGCTTCTTTCTTTAAATGGATAATACAATGGTTTTATGATTACTGAGCAAGTAATCAATCGCCCTTACTAAGCAATTTCCCCATCTGCTTCACCATGTCGTGTATCTACACATCACTGGGACTTGCCAGCTGTGTCAATGCAGAGGATTCTGTTGTTACCATGGGCATGTTGGACAATAAATTGTTGCTTATAGCTCATCTGGCACGCACCCTCTATCTCGGTCATCTGGCGCTCTGTCTGTCGTTTTCGAGCTGCCATCCCTTTCTCTTTCCGCTCCTCCATCACTTTTTCATTTTCTCTCGTTTTGCTTTTAACGGTTATCTCTTCTCTAGTCTGATGACTGCTTTCCCCTGTCCTTCCCCTCCTCCTTCTCTTTCCATTTCAGCTGCATTACAATTTAGTGAGCCCTCCTGCTCATCTTTTCAAGATTAAAGGATTGTTAAACACAACATTTGTTTTAACCCCTTGCCATTCACATTGTACTGCCCTCTGTGCTGTATTGTGCTTCACTGGAGCCCTGGCTGTCAAGCCGGCTCCATCTTCTGCTATGCCGTGGAGAATAGACATCGCTTTGATTATATAATGCTGCTATGTTCTTGCACCTCCTGATTTAGTTACAGTTTAAGCCATTTCCTGCTGTTTCTTTTGCTAATTAACGTTGCTAGATTATAAATAAGAGCACCCAAATGTACAGCGGAGGCTGCTCTGTATCAGGATGAAGAGCTGGAAGTGCTATGTTTTGTGGGATTCGTCTGCGCGTGAACAAAGGGGATGTGCAAGAATACGTACATATCATTTACAGCCCTAGATGTACTTTAAAGGGGTTGTCTCACTACAAGGATTGCTTTTTATGTTAAAGATCTTGCAAAAACAAGTCACTTTGCAATATTTGTCCATTAACAGTGTCCAACCAATTCTGAGATATCCCCTCTTGGATGGACTACATCAGCTCCTCAGGTCACTACAGCCACAGACCTGTTTGATCCATCCTGATAGGCTGCCAGCATTGGTTACTATAGCTAAAGACCTGGCTTCTACTGCAGCTTAGTAGAAGCCAGTAAACACGCCCCTGAATTCAAAATGTTACCAAGAAAACAGGACTGAGGTAAGAAGAATCAATGTAGGGAGACAACCCCTTTAAGATCTAACGTTAGGGAACAGTAGCTACTAGAATGGGGGACAGTCTGCTTACATATGTTCTGTCCATAGACATGGTTTAGATTTTCCTACTGAAGGTGTGTGTGTTTGTGTGTGTGTGTTTGTGTGTTTTTGTTTTGTGTGTTTGTGTGTGTGTTTGTGTGTGTGTTTGTGTGTTTGTTTGTGTGTGTTTTTGTGTGTGTGTGTGTGATTTAAAAAAAAATAAATAAATAAATTTCTTTCAGAACCACATGGACCCTAGTACCCATCAACTGGTGTTCATTGAAGTTTATGCTTAATGGAAGCTATGACAGGTTGGCACACCGGAATCTATTTATTAGCCATATATTATGTACCCTGACAACTAAACAAAAGCTACCAAGGTACCCGCTTAATGGATGCCTGAAACAGCCTAGTGGCATCCATTCCATTTTTAAAATATATACAATATCATAGTGAAGGGGTTGTCCAGCCCCACTGATTACCTTTAAACACGTAGACAAAGGTAAATCAAGACTATCACCAAATACATTGCTGTTCTGATTTTGCTTACTTTCAGGGCTAGAACAGATTCTTTCTCCTGCTTGTATATGCAGGCTTGCCTAAATACTGACAGTCTTTCTGCTCTAGCAGCAGTGGTCAGGATAGTGGGTGTAGGGTTATGCACAACTGAGAATATGGGTGCTCTTGTGGAAAGGTCGATTATGACCATATAACTGAGTAAGAGGGATCCACGGCATACCAACTTTTGCAAGCGAACAAGTAAGGTTTATTCAGAACAATTACATTGGTAGTGATAGAGATATATATACGAAATACTGCTTACACAGATAGTTTTTCAACACGTTGCGTTGATAATGATTCCATAAGTCGAGTAACGTTTCGGCCAAAGCCTTGGTCAAAAAGACATCTGGTTGAAAATGTTCAAATAGAAGACCAGAAGACCGTGTAAGTATATGGCATGCAAAGTCGCCACTTGTAGTAATGCCCAGGGGGGATAAAGGATAAAACCATGCCAGAGGGGGGCTGTGGGCTGGAGGAGCGGAGGAAAGTACATCCGGAGTGTGCGCTACAGCAGTGGTCCTGATTGTGGTGATGCTCCCTACGGTTTCTTATCAGCAGCACAGGAGCTTACTTGTTTCTGACTGAGTCCTGCTGTTCCCAGCGCTGTGTCCCTTTTTCTGTAAGATGCTGTCGCTTTCATGTATTTAATGCTCAAATCTGCAGTTTTCAGCCAGAAGAGTCATCTGAAGAGTCCTTCAGTGTCAGTTTTTTTCAAACCCCGCCCACCAAAGGCTAGCTCCACCCACCTCAACTGATAAACCCATACCTCCCAACTTTTAGAGATTGCAAAGCGGGACACATCAGGCCACACCTCTAACCACACCCAAAAACATGACATCACACCAAGACATGCCTTTAATCACGCCTCCACACATACATGCCAACTTTTTAGACGGGCAAAAAGGGAGACATTTTCAGGATTGATTTGTATCCAATGATGAGATATTAAGTAAGTTGTTATGTAATATGCAGCAAGGAAGCAATCAAATACTTTTTACAGCAAGATAGTCAGTTTATTGATGCAAATCTGTTTCCTAAATGAACAGAGTGACATTTATAGAGCTAAGAGGGACAAGGGTTAAAAATAGGGACTGTCCCTCCAAAATAGGGACAGTTAGGAGGTATGGATAAACCTATTACTTTGGATAGGTAGAAACATGTGAATAACTGTCAGTGGGCGGGGCTAGCCTTTGGTGGGCAGAACTAACACCCACTCATGAATAAGATTTGATGGGTCAATGCTCTAAAACTACAGCATCTTACAGAATAAGGGGCACAGCGCTGGAAACAGCAGGTCTGACACTAGCTTGTGCTGCCCTCAGCAAGGGGGCGCAACCTATGTGACAGGTTGCCTTTAAAGGTATTGCCTGATTCCTTTACCAAAGCCATTGACAACCTAGTGTTCAATTACAATAGCATTTTATACAATTGTATAAATCAAAACCATACAGCTGTTGGCCTGTGACTTACAGGATATCTTTGCAACCTTACAAATCTTCTGATTCTATTTCTTGATCATGTAGTAGACTTGCTGAGCTTCCATTGTACATGCAGCCCTATTATTGATGCACAGATCTATGTTCCTACTAGCTGGATATATTGGTGTTGAATCAAATTGGCCAAATGAATGTCCCATGGTCCTCGTAATTGTGAGACGGCATAGGCTGCACAGTCAGACCAGATTATAGTGTTCCTATTAGCTGATAATACGGGAGCACAGAGTCACTCGTTCTCATTCCTCTGTGTCTGAAATTAGCATGTGTGCCTGAGCCTCAAGCCGCTTGTGTTCATGGAGGCTTCTCTCGGGGAGATTTATACGTATATATATATTTTTTGCCTGACCTGGTTTTATGTCAGGGAGACCTGGAGGCTAATAGTGTTCTTGGATGGGAAGATGGCAAACCCTCCCTAGGCTCACTTAAGTCATGACACCAATGAGATGACACAGAAAAATTTAGGCTTAGATTAAGATGTAACGTAGGAGTTTGCCATACATAAATTTAATATAAACTGCGGTATGTATGATGAGTGATAGCTAACAAGTGCCCACCATAAAGTATTGTGTTAAATCCCACTCATTTATCTGTATTAGGAGCTTCACTTACACATCACTTGTCTTTTATCTATAGATTTACAGAGGATTTTCCAACACTATCTTTATGATATGAGTAGTCTAAGAGGAATATGCATTCCTAGGATGGATTTCTGCCTTGCTGATGTTTAAAGAGATTGTGGTTACTATGAATTTATGGCTGGCAGCTATTCCAGCATTAAAGTATGCAATGAATATAGTAGAACTGTC
This sequence comes from Phyllomedusa bahiana, assembly GCA_025379985.1. Taxonomy (NCBI): domain Eukaryota; kingdom Metazoa; phylum Chordata; class Amphibia; order Anura; family Hylidae; genus Phyllomedusa; species Phyllomedusa bahiana. Next base: position 14,046 of record JAODAL010022486.1, on the reverse strand, counting down.
ACGAATACTGCTTAGATCACCCCTGTTATTAAAGGGGTTTTGCCATGATGTAATGTTGACATGGGATCCTCCAAAATGGGTATTTAATCACTTTTCTAAATATTTATGATTATAAAAATTGAAGCCTGGGAGAGCTACAGCATTGCTCAGTCCCCCTTAGTTTCCTGAAAGTTTACATTAGACCAGGACACTGACAGCAGCTGATCTGGCCGTGCTTGCGTGTTTGCACTTCTTTAGAAGGAGCTTGTAAGGGGCTGGGGAGAAAGTGCAGTGTCTGAATCTTTTGTATAGATAATCCACTGGTTGTAATGTAAGTATTTGAGTAAACATTGCAGACACTCCCTTCTTCCTCACTCTCTGCTCACCCCCTCCCTCTCACCCCTGCAGCTGTTCATTACTCGGCATGCTTTGTTTATATTCTGTCCTGAGCAGATAAGAGGTAAGGAACTCACGTCATGGCAAAACCCCTTTAAGGACCACAACTTATTGGGTCAAAGGAAGCTACCGGCAGGAGCAGCAGGGAAAATATAGTATTACATGGTGGCCATTTAAATAAAAGGCCATCCATATGTTATTTGGATAGTCAAAGTCCACTATAATTGGTGTCGCTGCTTGTTAGTGACTCTATACTCCTAGAAATGGCCCCTCTACATTACATCTATATGCCCAAATAGGGAATGTGGGTATATGTATTCCTGATAGAATACCCATTTTAATTAGATTTTTCCATGTATGAGTAGAACAAAACAAAAAAAAAAAAAACCTGTCTGTGTTCTCCTCCGAGGAGAATTCTGCAAAGCAAAATTGCTAACCACTGAGCCACCATGCCACATCCATTCAACATGAGGAAACGAGATATAAGGCTATGTTCACATGGTGTAATTCCGGCCGCAATTACGCGGGGTGTTTTGGGAATCGCGCTGATCGGCCTGGGGGGAGGCGTCAGCCCGCCGGCCCCGTTGAAAGTCATTACTCACGCCGCGTATTTGCCGCAAGTAATTGACATGTCACTTATCTCGACGCGCGTACAATACGATCATATTGTATGAGAGGGGAGAGGAGGCGTAATCCGTAGTTCTCTATAAGAACTATGGATTACCGTAATTTTGCCGTGCAGATACTACGCAAAATGCGCACCGAAATTTGCCCATGTGAACATACCCTAAGATAGAAGTTGAGAACAAAGAATATAGACAAAGAACAGCAAAGAATTTTGGGGCTTATTGTTTTACAGAGCAAAAGAAAACTGCTTTCAAATAGGAAATTCTGCTGCTCAGCTGCAAAGAAGGGAGGTTACATTGAGCACCGAATAAGCACAAATTGACAGAGAAAACATTGCAGGAAAATGCTTTGATTTATTTTTTTTGGTTTGCCAGACAATCTCTTTAAAGGGAACCTGTCACATAGATTACGCCACCCTGGCTAAGAACAGCGCAAACAAATGACAGACATGCTGTTTCCAGTGCTGTGTCCCTTATTCAGGGTTCAAATTAAAATGGCCTTTTAGCAAAGACAGACACGGATATACTCTTTGTTGCTCATCAGCATATTTTTATTACAGATCGCTTAAAGGGAACCTGTCACTTTGGCACTTGCTTTCCTCTTGTCCTCAGCAAGGACCTGACATGCTGTTTCTAGTGCAGTAGTTTCAGAGCATTTTTAGCCTGTTCTGCCTGAGATGGGTCTACTAAATTCATGAGCAGGAGTTAGTGCGCACCATCCGCAGATAGCCCCAACCCCCTCACGACTGACTCAGCCTTTTACTGTGAATAGGTAGAAACCTGTGAAAAACCGGCAGGGCAAACACTGACTCGTGAGTTAAGTGGACTCTTCTCTGGCAGAACAGGCTGCAAAGTGCCAGATTTGAGCATTAAATGCTCTGAAACTGCTGTATCTCTCAGAATAAGGGACACCGCGCTGGAAACAGCATGTCTGACACTAGCTTGTGCTGTCCTCAGCAAGGGGGGGCATAACCTAAGTGACAGGTTCCCTTTTAAGCTAGCTGTAATAAAAATATGCTGATGAGCTATGTAGAGTATATCTGTGTCTGTCTATGCTAAAAGGGCATTTTACTTTGGTGTCCTCACCACTCCAAATACCATCCCTCACCAGATCTGAGCCACTGGTTGGAGAGTTTCAGGATGTAGAATCTCTACAGGAGTAATTCTTTGGGTTTACAATTTATTATGGTGTTTCAAGATTCAATTTAAAAATCCTAACACTGTGTTGAGTGATTAGAAATCTGACAAAAGCCAAAAGGGTTTTGTATGGTCATTGTTGAGGCCTCTTATCGTGGAAATTGGTGGTAGTACCGAGCCATGAATCTTGACTAATGTAATCTTCTGCTGTCGCAATGACTTGTGTGTTCAGCCTCCTATACAATTGTTTTCCTGTTGTATACGTTATGAGAGGGTTAAAAAAATGTCTGAAGACAAAGTAGCCGTGTTCTTGGCAGTTTCAAAAATTAAAGATGGGTTACCTCATCTCCAGAGACTTCAAGTTTAATTTATAGTAGGCACTCTGGTGCCTGAGAGTTATTGTTTTTGTGCTTGTCCACCACTCAGATTTATATGCTGTACATCCTCATCTTGTTGCTGATGCGGAAGTGCGGAGAAGCCCTTAATTCACTTTTAGCCGGGCTTGGCACCTAATCCCTCAGCCCAGCCTGGTGAAATATCTAAAGTTTAGTAAACTCATTTAAGTGTTGTTCTTATGTATCACCTGGCAGTAAAAGCAAAGGACTGGATTCCAAGAACGTTCAACCTTTTACACAGGAGAAAATAAGAAAATGTCAAGTTTCATGAACCAATCAAAGATTTCACCGACTTTCTGGTGCATTTTTTGCTTTGCGGTTATCACTGATGCATTCCTTCATGTAGTAAAAAAAAAATAAAAAACCTTTTTTTTTTTTTTTTTTTTTTTTTTTGCTTTGCGGTTATAACTGATGCATTCCTTCATGTAGTAAAAAAAAAAAAAAAAAAATAAATCACGTCTGAAAGGCAAGTGTCTGGTACGTCACCACTGCATTGCTCATAAATTTTGAGCCTATAGAACAAGCACTTGTATTGTTACACACTGGGGTCTATTGTGTGGGGTCTTAAAAGTAACACTTCAATCTAAGGGCCTGACCTGTTATACGAGCCTATATCATAGGAAATCAATGGTCTTTTTATGTTTCCAGTACAGATATTGCCGATACTTGAAAGAAGTTGGTTGTTTGCTCTGTGGATAGAAGTCAATATTTTTCACTTCTGTGCTCATGAATAGGAGCAGTTATTATCTTCTCTGTTTGTAGATTTTTTTTTTCCAACTCATTTGTAAAAAATATATTTTAAGTAGGCATTTTTTTCCTTACCTATTTGACCTCCTGGGTCCCCCCCCCTCCCCAAAAATGAACATGACCTACAGATTAAAATTATCACTTGTAAGTAATATTCACTGAGTAAATTTAGCAGTGTAATGTTGTACCATGTTAGCCATAGAAAGTAGTAGAAGAGAGGGACATTTTCCTGCAGGTCTTCCAATGTGGTGTGTCTGATAATGTGTGTGCAATTTCCCAGCACAGGCCACTATGTGGGGGAAACAGGGCAGAGACTCAGCCAGCGCATGAATTCACACAGATTCACCATTAATAATAGCAGAACTGATCTTCCAGTGGCTGCACACTTTTCCAGAGAGGACCACTGTATTGAAGATTTGAAGATTTTGGTTTTAATGGGACTTATAAAACACAACGGGAGAGGAAGGAGTGGGAATTTAAATTAATGCAAAAATTTTAAACTCTGCAAAATGGACTAAATATCCATTCCAGCTTCATGTCAAACTATGTGTGAACTGTGAGGACCACAAATCACGACCCAATGGCGAAGAGATAACAGCAGGAATTACTGATCCCTCCGTCACACCTCACAAGTTTCCCGATAGTTGATTTCTTGACCTGTTGTAAATGACTTCTCTGCTTATATTGCATTTTGTTATTTTAAAAGATTCTAAGTTTCTTTGAAGATCTATGTCTTTTGTGTATAAAATGTCTGTGAAATTTCAGTTTCTTGTATAACATCATGTCTGAAGAAGAGAGCTAGTACTCTCGAAAGCTCACCATCAAATATACTCAGTTAGCCTCGAAGAGGTATCGCCTGATTTCTTCACTCTTCTACTGAGTAAATTTAGTAGATGCAGCGATTAGAAATCAGCTGTTTGTCTATTTTCTTACTACGAGACAAATAATTACGTGGTGTTACACAAACTCTGAATCTACCTCGGCACTGGTTTTATTTTCCAGCTGTTCTCTGCTGTTTTCTAGTATCCAGAGCCAAAAGGCTGGTAGTGTCGAAAGCTTGACCTCTGAAGCCATCGCTGTTGATTTGTAATGAGTGCTGTAGATTATGGTTGTTAAAATTTGTTACAAGTTACCCTCTAATAGAACCTAGAATGCAAGAGAAAAAAACAGGCACCAAACATTTACAAATATCAAATATGAATCATTCTTAGGCTATGTTCACACGGCGTTATTGCGGGGCATACAGTACACCCCGCAATTACGCCGGGTGTTCGGGAGTCGCGCTGATCGGCGCGTACTCTCGCGATGCGGGGGTGGGGGCGGCAGTCTGCCAGACCCATAGGCTGTCATTACTTGCGGCGCTTTCGTGACATGTCGCATCCAAGACTATCGGGGAGAGGAGGCGTAATCCATAGTTCTCTAAGAACTGTGGATTACCGTAATTGTGGGGCACATTTTGCTCGTATTAAAGCGCAGTACGGCGCAAAATAAGCAGCGAAATGTGCCCCAAAATAAGCCGTGTGAACATACCCTTATTGTGTTATATAAAACCCTTGTTCATATATGTTCTCTTTAAAGTCACCTTATACAGCATTATAACCTCAATGTTCTGAAGATTTCTCCAGTAGCCAAAAAGTAAGAAAAAAGCCCAGTGAGACATCAGTGTGGGTAACAGCTTCTAGAGTCTTGTCAGAAAGTGAAATATGGAGGAGAATTTAAGGGATGCTCCTGGACACACTCTAAGTGTAACACGGTTACGGGACGATAAGATTTATGATCGTGGACCAGCATCCCTAACAGCTGGTACCATAAATAATTAAGGCCAATGGAATCGTATCCCTTTATCACCCACAACCTTTCCTCCTCCCTGGTCGCGGCTCACTGGTTAAAAAAATACTGTATTGAAATGCAATTGTAAAGATGGGCACTGAGGAGCTGTCAGTGCTTTACACCCAGCCATTGCTAAGTGCCGGTAATTACCAAGGCTACCGTAATATTTACGAACCTCCTGCGCCTCTGCAGAGAGTAATAATGAGCAGCTGGGCAGCGGGGTCAACTTGCATCATTCATTTTCATTTTCCAGTCTGTTTAATGCAAGGCCCACACAGAAAACAAAAAATGTAAATACTATAATTTAACCACTACGTGTAGTATTTTTTATGCAGGCCAATGGTGGTGGTGTTTTGTTTTTTTTTTTTTTGTTTTTTTTTTGGGTTTTTTTTGTTGTTTTTTAGTCCTATTTTACTTTATTTTTTTAAGGTTCCATAAGTGAAATAATTATTCTGAGGATGGTGATCTAGTTTACCTTTGCCTCACTGTGATTTATGGCCATTAGATTTCCTAGAACATGTACATGAAGATCACGTAAAGGGGTTTTCTCGCTGCAATGATTGGCTTTTAACATGTAGGGAAAGTTAAATGACGTTTATTACCAAATACATGGCTGTTTTTTTTTTTTTTTCTCCTGACCAATGCAATATAAAAGTTTCTCTGGTTACTGCTCTTTCTTATCCTTCACTGCTCCTAGCGGTTGTCGGTCAGTCAGTCTGACCATGGTGAGTCCCTCCCTGCAGAGTCTTATCTGTAACAAAGAACTTTGCATGGAGATAAAACCCCTTTAAAGTAAACCGTTTCACATAGCTACAGCCAGCTTTAGACTCACACTTTCTGGTTAAGCTGTGGGTTGGTCTATAGCAGCGATTGCAACATCAGCCCTGCTGTTACTAGCTATTCCTGTTAAACTTTATAAATGTCCTTCACTCATGTTAAGGTTTTGTTCAAGGCTACATAGCTGTAAAGTGTGAAAGCTTCTTATTTAGGTAACTAAACAATATCTAATAGAGATAATAAGCTGCAGGAAGCGACTCAACATGGTCTAACTAACAATATCTTAGAGAAATGAGAGAGCAGGAAGAGATGGTCAGAAATCATTATGATTAGCAGATCTGTTATGTCTATCACTGCTATAGACCCACCCACAGCCTTACCAGGAAGGGAGTCTAAAGCTGGCTGTGTGTCTGTGAAACTGCATTGTAAGAAAACCCCTTTAATGTCAAAACTGTGACTTTTTAGGGCTCAACTTGATAAACATTTTGGTATTCTGTGCTAAAATTTTGACTCTAAAGCTTTCCCCTTTAAATAGAATCTGTGCCGTAGCGTATATGCTGTCAACTTTTTTTCTACACAAATTTGTAAATCCAGAGACGGGAAAATCTGACATGTCACTTATTAATGCAGTTTCTATGTGGAAACTGATTTGGGTAGCCAATATATAAAAAGGTTGTTCCATCTTGCAAGTTTCGTTCTGAGGCAGGCTTGTAGCTCGTTATGAGCCTGCCTCAAAGAATGGAGATTTGGCCACACTGGTTCTTCCCATTCATGTCTGTGCAAGTATGGGATACAGTTGAGTGAGAGCACTTGGCTTGATTTAGAAATTAGTGGGGAGCGTGGTACAAGTACAACCCTCTCCCCATTCTCTGAGGCCTCCGAAGTAAACTTGCGAGATGTGAAAACCCCTTTAAGCTGGTCTTTTCTAGTTGCTTTGTCACCAAAAATGCCACCATTGTTATATTGAATTATTATATTTGACCATATTCTGCATTATTTGTTTGGTTTATAAGCCAACTTCAGCTTCAAATTTAGATCTGGCCATTTTGGAACATTGGCGACAATGATTTATCTCTGAGAAACTTATTGCTCTTGTTGTAAACCTGTAGAGTCCTAAACATACCAAAAATAGTATATATAACGGGCACAAAATCAAGAATGACCTACAGAACCAGATGCCCAACCCCCAAAACTAAATTACCCCAATAAAATATAATGAAGTGTATTAATCATGTACAATGAAAAATAATAGCACAGACCTGGAATCCAAAAGAAAAGAAGGGATCAGGAAAATGAGCAATGATTGGTATTTCAGTAATATATTTATATATTATACTGCAATACTTATCGTATATGTGCCCTTTATAAATATGGATCCCTCCAAAGAAGAAGCCACATTCATTGCTCATTATTCTTCTGATCGTGCTGTGCTCCTTTTAGATGTATGTTTAATGGGCATGATTAATGCACTTTATTATACTCTGTTTCTAATACTGACATTTTTGGGGGTCAGCCATTTGGTCGTCTAGGTCATTGCTCTGGTTGAAGTTAATCATTTGGCCAGTTTTATAGCTTCAATAACTGTCCTATAACTTTGGAGTTGAACTTTTTGGAAACTCTGAAATGCTTTCGGGAATTAGAGGTTTCCTGTAACTTTAACTGAATGAATGGCCGACAATCTACAGCAATTGCCTAACCACTAAAAGATAATATATTTTTATTAAAGCCCTTCTTTCTCTTTGTCTAGACCAAAAATGCACAAAGTATACGAGGAAAAAACCAAACTTACTCCCAGCTTCCGCTGATGGCCACTTTACTACTTTTATGTAGTCTTGTGATGCAGCTGAAGCCATCAAAGCCCGTTAGCATATAACAATGTGTGTATTTTTGTTCTTCGCTACTAGCACAGTAAAGACCAGTGGAAGAAGGGCTCTTGAACCCTTCAACTTGCTGTTGAGGGTTCTTCTATTGCTGAATGAAGAGTAGCAGAATATTCTTGGTAAGAGAGGAAGATCAATCGTGGATTCTGAAGTGTTCGTTAATGCTTGGTGGTACTTTGTTAGAGATTTTTCACAATGCTAAACTGATGCTTATGTTCGTTATCTAAAATTTCTGTTAAGGCTACAGGTAATTTTAATCAATTCAAAGTTGTGGTCAGCCTTAGCTGTGTATATAAAGGAAAGGCCACTTTAAAGACTATATAAAGTAAATTCATAGTTTGTCAGAAGTCTAGTGAATTATCGTAGAAAATGCCCCTTGGGGCAAATAACCCTTTTGTTGTTACCATAAAATATTAAAGAAAAAATGCCAGTTTTATCTTTGACACTTTGGCACATAGGTTATTGATAAGCTGATGCAAGCTGGAGGGTTTTCCGGGTTGGTCATTTTGGGTTTTAATTTTTGGACTTTGTTTACCACATGTGGAAAGGGGCCGGGACCCATGATCTCAAATTTTTTACCCGCTTGTGCCCTTTGACCTTGCAGTGCTGAGCATTATCCTAAAAAGGGTATCGAAGGGCTAAGGTTTTTTTAATGTTTTCCTTCTAAAAAAACATAATGTTATTTGTTCTTGGGGCAGAGTTATTTGCCTCTTAGTTATTGGTGCCCGGCATAAGTAAATAATCATTACCCCCCGAAGTAGCATGGATTTGTGCATTATGTATTCAGTGCTATTGATTATGTATGTAGAATAGTTGTCGTTCTAGAGGATCCTGCCTATTGCTCTTCTGACTGACCTGTTTTTCAGTGCAGGCAACAGTTCATGGAAATACACTTAATGTAAAACATTCACAAACCTGGCATATAATATATCAGAGCCTCTTGGGCAGACGTGCACAACATTGCAAGATGTGTGGGGCGGATCGACCCTATAAATGCCCCAAAACAGCCGGGACTATTCACATAGACCACACAGACGGCCGTTGGGGGCCTTTGCTGCATGCAAGAAATGCTTTGGTGAACAGTTTTGGAGGCCTGCTCTAAGCTATTACGAAAACCAAACAGGGCACACATTTTGTGAGCTGTCCTCATATTTTACAGCTAAGCCAATAGTCTATATAAACATTCTCTCTCCCTCCCTCTCTACCCCCATCTCTCTCCCCCCTCTCTTTCTCCCTCTTTCTCTCGCTAAACTCTCACTCCTACTTTCTCTCCCAGGAGTTCCCAAAAAGCTCAATAGTAAGGAAAAAGTGGGCTGAAACTGCCTTGTTGCATTTTTTTTTTAAAGGGAACCTGTCACATAGGCAGAGTTGCCACTTTCGAAAAAAAAAAAAGCAGGAAATGTAGTGGCGGGCGCTATGCGCGGCGCGGAAATTTTTTGGCATGAACACGCCCATTTTTTGGGATGCCACCCCCCTTCAAAAAGCCACCCCCACTCCACCTAACTGCATAACGGCTTTGGAAAAAGCCGGAGATCCCTTATAGCCAGGTATAGCCCCTCATAACCAGGTAGTCCCCCTTTACGGGCCGGTAGATCCCCCTTGTACCCAAAAGTAAAGCCCCTCTGTACCGGAACCCAAAATTTGTAGCCGGGTTAGAGCCAAATTTGTAGCCAAGGTAAGCCAAATTTGTACCAGGTAGACCCAAAATTTGTACCCAGTAGATGCCCCCTTTGTTAGCCAGAGGTGCCCCCCTTTTGTTAGCCGGTAGGTCCCCCCTTTTTGTTGCCGGGTGGGTGCCCCCCTTTGTTAGCCGGGGGTTTCCCCCCCCATTGTTACCAGGAGGTGCCCCCATTTTTTGCCAGGTAGGTCCCCCCATCTGTTTGCCAGGTGGGGTGCCCCATTTTTGCCAGGTGGGTGCCCCCATCGTTTGCCAGGTAGTCCCCATCTTTTTTGCCAGTGGGGTCCCCATCGTTCCAGGTAGAGCCCCCATCTGTTGCCAGGTAGATTCCCCATTTTTTACCAGGTAGTGCCCCCACTGTTAGCCGGGTAGGGCCCCCCTCTTTACCAGGGTGCCCCCCTCTGTTAGCCAGGTATGCCCCCCCTCTGTTAGCCGAAAGGCCCCCCCTCTGTTAGCCAGGTAGTCCCCCCCTCTTTTAGCCGGGTTTGCCCCCCCTGTTAGCCAGGTAGTGCCCCCCCTCTGTTACCCAGGTAGTGCCCCCCCCTTTTAGCCGGGTTATTTGCCCCCCCTCTGTTAGCCAGGTAGTGCCCCCCCTCTTTTACCGGTAGGGGGCCCCCCCTCTTTTTAGCCGGGTAGTTGCCCTCCTGTTACCCAGTAACCCCCCTAAAGCTAATAAAAAAAAATAAAAAAAATCCACTTACCTTACCAGGCTCCCCGTGGCCGCCCCTTCTCAAATTCTTCAGCGGCGCAGGGGGAATGAGGCAGCCGCGCGTCACTCCCCTGCAGCCGGCGCGTCACTTCCCCCTGCGCCGTTGACCTGTATGTACGGGGCCCCCACACGGTGCCGTCATACAGGGAGAGGAGGGGGGAGGGCGGCCCTCCTGCCCCCCCCCCACAGTGAGACCGCGGGGGGGGGACGGCGGCCGCGCGGCCGTTCACCCCCTGTAGGAGGGTCCCGGGCGCAAAGGGAGCCACCACGCTACTCTTGGCCGCGGGAAATTTTAAAAAAAACCCCCCCCGCCTGCGCGGCGGGAGGAATGCCAACTCCCCCCGGGGGTGCGGACCCCCCCCCGCCAAAAACGGGGAGTTGGCATGTATGCACATAGGTTTGCCCCCTTTCTACGGCAGCACAAGCAAGGCCCCAGGGCACGTTTCCAGGTTGTCCCTTATTCTGTAAGAGCAAACATTTTAAAAACATTTTCCCCCAAAATCTTATTTCTGAGCAGGGTTTGGCTCCACCCACCAAAGGTAGCCCCGCCCACAGGCAGCTTTTCCCTTTTTCCTATCAAATAATAGGGTTTTTCGTTAGGGGGGTGGGGCTAGCCTCAGGTGGGTTTGGGGGGTTTAAAAAAACTGCACCCTGAATGACCTTCGAATGACTCTTCTGAGAAAACGCAGATTTGAGCATTAAAAACACAAAATACAGATCTTACAGAATAAGGGGCACAGCACTGGAAACGCTGCCTGACACTACCTTTTTTCTGTCCTCGCAAGGGGGCAAAAACTGTGACAGGTTCTCTTAAAACCTTCTGGCCCCAAACATGGAAAAAGGTTGAACTCAAAGTGCATCCTGCAGCTCAATACACCTTAGTTCTTCCCCAGTGTCCATAGCCTTTATGTTCATTTTATGAGTAAGTAAAAGAAAAAGGAATGTCACAACAAATCAATTTTTTCACCCCCCAAGTATAATGGAAAATATGACTACTGTTTTTTAAAAATGTGAAAGTATCTACTGTATAATTGGAAATCTCAGAATGCTACTTACTTTAGCCCCTTACCGACATTTAATGAATTGATACACCATAATGCTGGTAAGACTATGTGGCACGGCTCACCACGATTTTTACAATTGCCCCGCCACAACAGCAGGGGAAAAGACCAGCTCCAAACCCTGTGTTTAAAAAAGTTTTTAAAAAATTTTATCCTGTACACTGAACACTGTCGAAGGAAAAACAATTCCAAATTATAGTTGCGATTTTGGGGGACATTTCACATCCCCTACATATTGGAATACAAAGTAATGAAGAAGTTGCAGGTATCCTAAATTGGTACCAATAACAATTGTACTTCAGCCCACTAAACGGACGCCGTCACTCAGGTCCATTGGTGAAAAAACCAAAAAATTATTGATTACAGAAATGGGGCAAAGTAAGCATGTTTTTATTTTTTCGAACAGTACAGTATTTAGTCCATATTGACCAACAGAGCACACATTTATACCAAAGAGCAAACGCCATGAAAGCAAAAAACCCGCAAACATGGGACAAATAAGGTGTTTCTATTTTTTTTTTTTTTTCACATTTCACTGCATTTTAATTTTTTTTTCATGGTTTCCCAGTATGTTTTATGATCCGGTCAATAAAAAAGTACATGGTGTCCCACAAAAAGTAAACCCCCGATCTTCAAAAATAGTTTTTTGCTAATTTTTAAAAATTTTCAGGGAAAAAATGAAGAGCCTATTTTGACCCATGCGGGGGGAAAGGGGTTGATCATTTGGTCCTTTTTGTAAAAAGTTAGTATCAATTTTTCTTCGTATTTTTTTTCTTTTTTTTTTTTACTGACTTTGGTAAATTTTAAAATGTCAGTGTCCTGGTCACCAAAGCTAAATTCTGGAGATTTTAATTGGAATTTTCTATATTTTTGTGACATAAACAGTTAGGAAATAGCACTAACAAGCCAGGAACAAAAATTGTTACAAAGTGTTTTTGATCAATGTCCAAAAGCATAGAAAACTTTAATAGTGAACTATTCTTTCTTCTGGTAGAAGTTAATTTTTTCCATTGACCCTAATGGGATTGCCTTCCCAAGACCAACATGGGTTTTCTGTCCCCTTACCATGGGGATTTAAGGCCGGTCTTTGGTTATCCATGGCATGTCGGAGACATGTGATGCCTTTGTCCTTCCTCTTGTTGCTAAGATTCTTCAATGTGAAAATTTAGACAATGACTTGGCTCCCCATCACCTTCTGACCCCAATTGACTTTTGTATAAAAAAAAAAAAAAAAAAATCTTGTTGGAACTTACTATTTGGGTTATTTCAGTGTAATAAGGCTATGAAGCTGACCACATGGCAGCTAATTAAATTTGCTAGGCATTGAAGAACTCTCATACATCGGGGGAAAAGGGGAAGAGTTCCCCCAAATTGAAGGGCCTTTTGTAATTGTCAAAATCTAAACCCAAAAAAAAAAAACCCTCTCCGAATTTTAAGACGTTTTTTAAGGTTTTAGAAATGTTTCACCCCTGCTTTTTTGCTCCCCTTTGGGCGGTTTTAAATGCTTTTTACTTTTTGTGTTTATAACCTGACCAAAATATTCCCGTGTGAGAGTAGTGGGTCATGCTCTTACCCCACATGGATGTCATCTTGCAGTTGAACATGGTATTCTAACAAAAAATATAAGCTAACATGCCCGCATTCGGCTATGGTCGTGGTTTTCCCCGGGAAGGGAGATTTCAGTCCTTATTGCCCAAGCAATGAACGATCCACGCACCCCCACTTTTCATTTCAATGAATTTTATTTTACGTTGAAAAATATCTCCATACAATTCAAGTATTGGTTATTGTTGGTAACTGATCCCGGAAGTTCTGGTGATCATGAATTGATGGCCTCAAAAAAAAAAATTACCGTAAATCCTTCTATGTGGTATTTTTGGATAAAAAGCTGTTAATAAGCTAAAAGGACTTGATAGATCCCTTGAGCCATGTGTCTCTGCCTTTTTTTAAGGGGTTGTTGACATATCAAAAATTTTTAAAAAAAAACTTTCAATGACCTGTGTGGGTGGGGGGAAAACTGGATCTGGCTTTTTTGGATCCTTGAGCCATATCTTCCTATGCATTTGTATTAAATGGGACCTGACTGTAGGGCCTCATGCATTGGTTCTACACAGTGGAAAGGTTGTACCCCGCAGTTCAGAATTACACACAATAGACTAGTTGTGTACATCTGTTTGGTGTATCCATAGAACATTCTTTTCTAGATGCATGTCTTCAAGGAGGGAATAGATGCTATAGCACATGCTGGGACATGCCACATTTATTGTATTTTCTTCTGAACTCATAACAAATCTCAATGTGCTTTAGGTTACATTGGTGTCATATATAGCTACATTATGGACCATGTAACATCTCTCAAGCTTAAAGGGGTTACCCCACCCCAATAGGTAGTGTCTGCAGCCATCGTGTAGTGAGCAACGAGACATTTGGAGAAACCGGTAGATGGCCTTGCTTGCACAGATCTCCTCATTCCTTTCCATGGGATTTCGTTATTTATAGCCAAGTAAAATTTTTAAAAAAATAAGGGAGAGCGGGCACTGTGGCCCCTTCCCCCCTTCTTAGGACGACTCACAGCTGGCTAAGAATGCTTATCGAGAGAGGACAACCAAATTACTGACTATAGATTTCCAGTATCAATTTGGTCAAGTACTAAAATCTACCTTGTCAAAATTAATTTAATTTCAAGTTTTGGTAAAGGAAACTGTTATTTTTAAACTTTATTCTTAAAGCCAGAATTTGTCATCTGTACAATAAATGTCAAATGGGTTGTCCAATGTTAATTGTAGTTAAAATAAATAAAATGACCCTTAGGTTTTTGTTCACAAGGTTAC
>JAODAL010022485.1:0-64629 GCA_025379985.1 Phyllomedusa bahiana | reverse complement strand
CTCGGTGCCACCGCAAGCAAGTCACGTCAGGGGTAGCGACCTGGTAGTAATCCGCCCGCAGCAAGTCCATCCCGCTTTGCGGCGAGCTCTGGTGAAAACCGGACCTACTTAGACTCCGCTCCCTGGCGTGGCTTACGTCATCGCTTGTGGTGGTCCAGAGGATCCACGACCACATCCGTAACAAAGAGGTTGCATAGGGTAAAACAAGCCATTAAACTGGATAAATCTACACTTCCTTTCTATACTAGGACATACTGTATACTGTATGCAACAACATTACATGAGACATCTGTAGTGCACTTGAATGAAGGAGATAAATGGGAGGATAATTTGAATATAAAGTAACACATATCTTGAATAGCCACTGTGTTAGAGACACTCATCTAATAGTGTATACACAGAAAGAATAATAGTCCAGCACAAGCTCATAAAATCAACTTCCTCTTTATTCCATTGTACATTAAACATTCAGTAAAGCAAGAGAAAGGAACATGGCTCATGTGCTTCAAGTGGAATGCTTTTATTCATAGCCCATAAATAAAAGCATTCTTCTTGAATGACGTCATCCAGGTTCCTTCCTCTGGCCTTATTTAACTTTGAATATTCATTCCTCTGGCCTTACTTAACTTTGAATGTAGATTGTAGTGTTGCTGTAACCTGTCTCTATTCAGTTCGACATGTTTTCAACTTTCCAAATCTGATTTATTTTCTCTAGTCCTAACCCTACTGCTAACCAATTTCCCTATTTTGGAATTAGGACTATAGGTTTTAAGGCATCACAGAATGGTAATTTAACCTTTACAAAACGCAACTTAGAGTTGATTTTTTGATGATTTACACCAATGTTCATTCCAGAACTACCCAAATTGAATTACATGGATTTGGGATTAATTTGAAATTGCCCGAACCTGAAGCACAACGGTAGTTGAACAAAATAAAGTGGAAATTGATTTTCTGTGTTGAACTATTATCCCATTCATGTATACACATAAGGAGCGACATGGCGCTTATACAAAGATAGCCAGCTTAAACCTGTTGGTATCTCATGCACAGAAGCTCGTTCCAAGAGACGGCAAGTAACAGTACTCAAACAGTAGTAGATTTCCAGCATGGCAAGACTTGGATTTCATTTAAAATCATTCATATTTTTTGAAATGTTTAAAAAATAATAACATTTACCAAAATTAAGTGGCATCAACAGTGGTGCAAAAACCAAGATATAAAGACAGGCTCTCGCTTATGCTTTTCTGGCAGTAACTATGTGCCCTTACAGTGACAACATACTATGCTCAAATTGCACTATTTATATACAAATAATCCATAGTAGCATGTGTAATATTTACTATAGATTAATAGAGCTAGTTTGCCATGTTGTTTGTAGTCATGACTGGAGTGCCAATATCTTTGCAAACTGGAAACATTAGAATGTGGGATCCGGACATTATTACATTCAAGGGGAGTTATATTCAAAAACATACTGTATGTCAAACAAGTACAATGGTGATGGTAAATGAATAACAACTGGTACATAGGGAGAGAGGGCCCTGCCCACAAAGGCTTACAATCTACAAGGAAGGAGGAAAGAGACAGAAGGTTTGGGACAGACATGTTTGTGGGGCAGTGTTCTGGTGGTGGGTTATTGTAGGTTATAAGCAATCCTGAAGAGATGGGTTTTCAGGTGGAAGCACAAGAGAAGTCTTGGAGATGGTTATGTGAAGAGTTGATAAAAGGAGAGCAGAGAAGAAGGTCCTGTGAGGAGCGGAGATTGCGATAGGGCAGGTATCTGGAGATTTAGGCAGAGATGTATGGAGGGGAGAGGTTATGGAGAGCTTTGTAGGTCATGGTAAGTAACCTGAAATTAATTTGCTAGGCAATGGGTAGCCAGTTAAGGGATTGGAAGATGGAGAGAGGCGGAGGAGTAGCGGGGAGAGAGGTGGATGAGACGGGCAGCAGAGTTGAGGATGGTTTGAAGGGGAGAAAGAGTGCTAAATGGAAGGCCACAGAGAAGGGTGTTGTGGTAGTCTAGGTGAGAGATGACAAGGGCATGGACTAGTGTTTTTGTAGTGTCAAAGTTGAGGAATGAACGTATGCTCAAGATATTTTTCAGGTGGTGGCGGCAGGCAGAGGTAAGGTTTTGGATGTGTGCTTTGAAATACAGAGAGGAGTCAAAGGTTATCCCAAGGCAGTGGACTTGCGGGACCGGTGATACTGAGAGCTGTTGACATTGATAAAGATATCAGGTAGAGTGGGATGGTGGAAAGATGATCAATTCGGTTTTCTGCACATTTAGTTTTAAGAGGCGGGAGAAGAAAAAGGAGGATGTGGACGATAGACAGTCTGGGATCCGGGAAAGCAGAGAGTTAATATCTGAGCCGGAGTTGTAAAGTTGGGTGCCTTCCGCATACAGGTGGTACTGAAAGCCATGTAATGCTATTAGTTGACCTAAGCCAAGAGTGTAGATAGAGAAGAGTAGCGGACCCAGGACTGACTTGTGGGGGACACCAACAGAGAACAGACGTGATGAGGAGGTGGTGCAGGAGTGAGAGACACTGAATGTCCGATCAGAGAGGTATGAGGATATCCAGGAGAGGGTAAAGTCTGTGATGGCGAGGGAGGAGAGAATTTGTAGCAGGAGGGAATGGTCGACAGTGTCAAAGGCAGAGGACAGGTCTAAGAGGAGAAGCACAAAGTAGTGGCGTGAGGTCACTAGATCATTGGTGACTTTGGTTAGGGTGGTTTCGGTAGAGTGGTGGGGTCGGAAGCCAGATTGGAGGGGATCAAGGAGAGAGTTGGAGGAAAGGTGAGAGGACAGTTGAAGAAAGACATGCTGCTCAAGGAGTTTGGATGCAAATGGAAGCAGTGAGATGAGGTGATAGATGGACAGTGAAGAGGGGTCGAAAGATGGTTTCTGTAGGTTGGATGTGATGGTAGCATGCTTAAAGGAGGATGGGAAGATGCCAGAGGTTAATGATAGATTGAATAGGTGGATGAGGGTTGGGAGAATAACAGTGTTGAGGTTTGGGATGACGTAGGATGGCGGTGGGTTATAGGTAGTGAGGCTGGATTTTGGGGCATAGGGAGGAAAGGGTTATTGTGGTAACAGTGGAAATGAAAGGGTTTTCAGAGGGGGCGCTGGGAACTGTGTCAGGGTAGAGGAGGGCAGTTTCAACGGAGGTGGTATAGAGGTGGGCAGTGGGGACTGTGGGTTGAAGATTTCTCTGATGAGGTTGATCTTGTTTAAGAGAAGCACAGAGTAGTGGTGTGAGGCATTAGCAGTTACTAGGTCATTGGTGACTTTGGTTAGGGTTGAAGATAGACATGCTGCTCAAGGAGTTTGGATGCAAAAGGAAGCAGTGAGATGGGGCGATAGATGGACAGTGAGGAGGGATCGAAAGATGGTTTCTGTAGGATGGGTGTGATGGTAGCGTGTTTAAAGGAGGAAGGGAAAATGCCAGCGGTTAAAGGGGTTGTATCATTTCATAAAATGGTGTTCAGAATAAGGGGACAGGGAAAACAAACAACTTTGCAATTGCATGTGTGAGGAGAATCCACTCCAAAATATGACTTCATCCCCAATTCCGTATCAGTCAGATATCACAGCTGCCCCCAGCCCAGGAAAGCTCCATTTACACATTAATTAAGCCCATTGTAAATGCCTTTCGGTGGATGTTCGCACAGCGGAAACATTGGATAACCTCAAAAGAACTCCCCTTTTCCCCTTTAAATTAGCACTGAAACAAATGCTAGTAAAACCCCTCAAGCTTCAAAGACTTCAATCAATCCAACCCAGTTGAGTCGTCTCCGATATTTCATATCGATTTATTAGGCACAGCTATAATGGTGCATGGCGAGGTCATATCTCAAATATGGAACTCCCTGCAGCAAGGCCCATTTCCAGGTTTCCAAGGCACATGGGGACTGAGATATCCAGAACTGGACCCCGGGAGTCCATAAGATAGGCGTGTCTCATATCCAGGCGTCGGGTAGATCCAGCCGGTTCTGATGATGCTACCGTCTCGGTTCTGTGCCAATGCCCTGCCGAGTTATAGTCCATTTTTGTGTTTGTATCAGAAACTGCATGACCTGAGTGGGAGGAGTTCGTAGACCGTCCCAGGGGTTTGTAGGGGGCTGCCACGTGGGCTGTCCCTACACAGATATAAGCAGGACCCGGGGGTTGGCTCTGGGTTGATCCCGGAGTGGGGGCACCTAAGAGCATTTCCAGGGATCCTACACAGCAGCCAGGCCACATAAGCCCTCCCTGTGGCCCAGAACCAAGCAACAAAGGTAACCTGACCTATTTTAACTGCCCTCTGTCTGTAATCCATACTTGTATGTGCACCTCTGACTTTTACCTGTATATATTATCATTCTGTATATATTACCTGTCTAGTGTGCCCTTCATGGCTAATTAAGTCGATAAACTATAAGCTGAGTGACTTTGTCTTGATCACCAGCCTCACACGCCTAATCCTCGGTCTATAGTATATAGATACCCAAGGGTTGGTTCCTGACCCTGCTATAAGTCGGTAACGGACCGGTCTTATGACTAAACGAGAGAACTGGTGGCAGCATTGTTTGTCTCCCTGTGCCAGCGTGGACAGGGGTTAACAGTGGAACAGTATCTGGCTGACCTTGTGCCCCCCCTAGAGGGCAGCGCAACGTCGAGATACACCGTCGAGATACACCCCAAGTCAGGCCGTCGTCCCTCAAGTGGGCCGGCGGACTAGGCTGTTTTCGTCACAGCATGTCATTAGCAAAGCAGTTTAGTTTTCTCTGTCTCCCTTATTCTTTGTTTTAGTAAACATACTCATCAGGTCCCGGTCCCATCCCGCCTCCTCGTCTTCTATTGGCTGCTGACTCTTCTAATTAACATTCTGTCCGACCCCCCCCCACCCTTCCGTGCATTCCTCCCCTCCTCTGTCTTCACCAGGCTGCCTCTATTTGCATAATAATCACATTCCAGGCAGGCCCAGTAGCCCTGGAATGTGTACTATGTGAGCATTCTTTCTCCACTCCCTGTCTGTAAGGAAAGATGTACAATACATATGGATGCAAGGGGTATTTATGAGGTGATTATGGTTTTCTATTTACTAATGAAGGGTAGTGGTTAGAGATGGGCGAATTTCTCAAAAATTCGATTCAGTGACTTCGCCGAATTTCCCGACAAAAATAACTTAGTTCCGATTTACTTCGGGACGAATCACATTAAAAAACAGCTATTTCTAGGCTGCACGAGCCCTGCAGGGGGCGTAGAACGTTGTTTCCATTGCTTAAATATGCAGAGGAGCTTGGTTTGGTCTTCATACAATGTTGTATTTTAGTATGACACGCACATGACTGCCGCCGCTCTTAGAATCGCTTCACTCTAAATTCCCTGGGCACTTAAGAGGGCAAAACTGACCCAAAGCACTGAAGGGGAATGTAGCCTGATAAAGTCATGGCAGCGACAGCTGGAAAAAAAAAAGCTGAGGGCTCAGGTGGCAACATCAGTGACAGAGTGTGGAAAATGACGGCGGCATTCCAAAGCAGCATGAGGTCAGAGAGTGGCACAAATATTTTTCTGGAGGTGGCAAAAACAGGAGTAGGCCAAAGAGTGGCACAATGACACAGTGTGGAGTTGACGGCATCAACAGCAGCAGCAGCATGAGATCAGACAGTGCACAATGACATTCTAGAGGTGGCAAAAAAAGGAGTAGGCCACAGAGTTGCACAATGACACAGTGTGTAGGTCATGGCAGCAGTCACAGCAGCAGCATGAGGTCAGAGAGTGGCACAATGACAGAGTGTGTAGGTCATGGCAGCAGCCACAGCAGCAGCATGAGATCAAACAGTGGCACAATGACAGAGTGTGTAGGTCACGGCAGCAGCCACAGCAGCAGCATGAGGTCAGACAGTGGCACAATGACACAATGTGGAGGTCACGGCAGCAGCAGCATGAGGTCAGACAGTGGCACAATGACATTCTGGAGCTGGCAAAAACAGGAGTAGGCCACAGAGTGGGACAATGACACAGTTGGTAGGTCACAGCAGCAGCCACAGCAGCAGCATGAGGTCAGACAGTGGCACAATGGCATTCTAGAGGAGGCTTAAAAAGTAGTAGGCAACTGAGTGGCACAATGAAACATTGTGTAGGTCATGGCCGCAACCACAACAGCAGCATGAGGTCAGACAGTGGCAGAATGAAAGAGTGTGTAGTTCACGGCAGCAGCCACAGCAGCAGCATGAGGTCAGACAGTGGCACAATGACAGAGTGTGTAGGTCATGGCAGCAGCCACAGCAGCAGCATGAGGTCAGACAGTGGCACAATGACACAGTGTGTAGGTCACGGCAGCAGCCACAGCAGCAGCATGAGGTCAGCGAGTGGCACAATGACAGAGTGTGTAGGTCACGGCAGCAGCCACAGCAGCAGCATGAGGTCAGACAGTGGCACAAAGACACAGTGTGTAGGTCACGGCAGCAGCAGCATGAGGTCAGACAGTGGCACAATGACATTCTGGAGGTGGCAAAACAGTAGTAGGCCACAGAGTGGCACAATGACAGACTGTTGAGGTGGGTGGCAATACCAGTCCCTGGTAAAGATGGTGGTAGGCAGATGGAGAAACTGTCAGCAGATGTGTGGCATCAGAGCGGGTGGCGGCATCAGAATAGTGGCTGAGGCTGGTAGTTTGAACCCAGACTGACGCCTAAGGCATTGGTGTGTGGAAATCCTGGCCGATCCACGCCTGATTCATCTTGACAAAGGTCAGTCGTTCTCCTTGGGGTAACGATGGCCCCCGCCGCACTGAACACCTGCTCTGATGCCACACTACTGGCCGGGCAGGACAGCTTCTCCACTGCAAACTCGGCAAGTTGCGGCCACACATCCAGTTTGGCTGCCAGTAGTCCAGCGGATCTTCTAACTGGGGTGGCAGAGTGCTGTCCATGTAGGCCACCACCTGTTGGTTCAGGGACTGCTCCAGGTCCTGCTGCTGCTGCTGGCGACTGCCCTCCTCACTAGGCGGGTGAAGGAAACTGCTCATCAGTGACTCCAGACTTAGGTTGCTGCTGATGGAGCTGGTACTGCTCCGAACCCCCCACTTCCCCCAGCAGCCGCGGCAGTAGTACGTGAGCACTGAGGAACCCCCCGGTCAGACCTGTCAGAGGAGGGACGATGCCGCACATAGGCAGTGGCCAACTGACTACGGAGGATTTCCCTATAGTATTTGAGTTTGTCCTCCCTCTCAATAGCTGGGAAAAAGGCTCCCATTTTGGACCGGTAGCAAGGGTCCAATAGGGTGGAGAGCCAGAAGTCATCCCTCTGCCGGATGCTGACTATTCGGCTGTCACTAGCCAGGCAAATCAGCATGCTGCGGGCCATCTGCACAAGTGACTCCGAGGGGCTCCCTGCCTCCATCTCCACTGTATACTGCCACGGTGCTTGCGGGTCATCTGCCTCGTCTTCCTCATCTCCATCTACCTCCTCCAGCTGCTCCTGCTCCTCCTCTCTTGTCCCCTGGGTAGAAAATCCACTCATTTCACCAGACAATGCTTCTACTCCAATGTCCTCCTCCTCCTCCTCCTCCTCCATTTCAGTCCCCACGGACTCATGTGGCCGCGAGACGTAGTCGCCACATCTCCAGTGCCCTGCCCAGACAGATTTTTCAGCATCTGTTCCAGGACATGAAGCAGTGGAATGACGTTATTCATCCCGTAGTCCTGGCGACTGGCAAATAACATCGCCTCCTCGAATGGCCTCAACAAACGCATGAGCTGCCACTGGCTGACATCAAAGTTACACAGGGGAGTACTCCTGTCCGCCTGGATTATCAAAAAATCGTTAATGGCCTTTCTCTGTTCATACAGTTGGTCCAACATGTGCAGGCTGGAATTCCAATGGGTGGAAACATCGCATATCAGAGTGTGTTGGGGGAGGCCGTTCTGCCGCTGCAACTCGAGGAGGGTGTTCCTGGCTTTGTACGAATGGATAAAGTGCATGCACAGTTTCCTGGCCATTTTCAGAATCTTCTGGAGATCTATGGAAGACTTCAGGAACCTTTTCACAACCAGATTGAACACGCGTGCCATGCAGGGCGCATGGACCATCCCTCCTCGGTGCAGCGCGGACACCATGTTCCTCCCATTGTCCGTCACCATGGTTCCGATTTGCAGTTGGCGCGGAGAAAGCCACACATCGATTTCTTGCTGCATGACGCGGAGCATTTCCTCCCCTGTGTGACTTCGTTCGCCGAGGCAAGCCAGGTGTAGAACTGCGTGACACTGCTGTGCCCTACACATGTGGTATGATGGAGCAGTATTTGTGGAGGCTGAGATGGTGGTGGTGGTGGAGGAGGAGGAGGTGGACATTGGCACAGGAGCCGCAGTTTGACAACGTGGAGGAGAAAGCGCCGTCTCCTGTCCAAGTTGTTGGTGTGCCTGGGCAGGAAGCACATTCACCCAGTGGGCCGTAAAGGACATGTACTGGCCCTGACCGTAGTTACAGCTCCACATGTCCGCGCTGCCGTGCACCTTGGAACAAACCAATAAGCTCAAGGACTGGCCCACTTTCTGTTCTACATATTTATGAAGTGCTGGTACTGCCTTTTTGGAAAAGAAATTACGGCTTGGAACTCTCCATCTCGGCTCGGCACAAGCCATTAGTTCTCTGAATGGTGCAGAGTCCACCATTTGGAAAGGGAGGGACAGCAGTACCAACAACTTGGACAGGAGCACGGTCAGCTGCTGCTCCTTAGGATGGTTGGACGCATACTGTTGTCTCTTTGCAATCGCCTCGCTGAACGACTGCTGGCGCCATGAGTAGCGAGGAGCAGGAGCATCTGGACCGGGAGATGATGTCAAAGAGAAACAGCTACCTTCTGCAGAGGTGGTGGAGCCTTGACTGGCTGCAATGGCATGCGTGCCACTGGCTGCTGCTGCTGTGGCGGCAGGATGGACCACCACATCTGAGCCACGTTTCTCCCAGGCCACCGGATGGTGACGCTGCATGTGTTGACGCAGGGCCGTGGTGCCAATGTTAGCTCCCTGGCCACGCTTCACTTTCTGCCCACAGATTCTACATATACCCATATTCGGCTCCTCCGGTGTCTTAGCAAAGAACTGCCACACCGCCGAGTAGCTGATTTTACCGCCAACGCTCCGCACTGAGTGACTACTACCGCCACTGCCTCGCTGAGCCCCTGTGCCGCTACTTTCTTGGACCTGCGAAGCGGGTTTTCTACCCCGTGGCCGCTTGGCTCCCAACCTCACACTGCTGCTACCCTGCTGACTAACGGCCACACAACCCACTTGCTGGCTGCGCCGCTGCCTGACGCGCAAGCTGACGCCCTCTTCTCCTGACGATGATGAAGCCCTTGCTTCACCCGGCTCCCAAGTGCGGTCGGCTACATCATCATCAATTTGTGTTTCATCGTCACTGCTGTCCTCATCACCGGTCTTGGTATGCAGAGGCTGACCCCTCACAACATGACCTCCCATGCCACTCTCCACATCTATACTTTGCCGCCTACTGCAAGAAGCAGGGGATATTGGCCCCATTTCTTCGCTGCCAAGTAGCTGTTGACTGCTCTCCTCAAATTGTTCATCCTCGCTATATAGTGGCGCTGAGCCCAGACCACATAGTAGATCTCTGGCTGAGGGAACCGGATGGGACAGAGGTGGGTTGAGGACAGGTGAGGGCCGCTGACCCGCTCCCGGGCCATGCCAACTAAGGGTTGTGTCTGACGTTCCCACCGACTCTTGGCTGGGGTTGTCAGATGTCATCTGGGAGGAAGTGGATGACCTAGTCAACCAATCAAGAACCCTTGGGTTGCTAGTCAGCACACGGCCGCTAGATGACAGCGGCAGTTGTGGCCGCACCTAGTGACCCCTGCTGCGACGTCCCCTTGCTGTGCTGCGACCTGGGCCTGCTCCAGGAATATTTGTGCCACTGCCACTCGCAGGTGAAGAGCCTGCCACCTCTCTGTCTGACATACTGTTTGTTCTAAAATGTACAGACACTGTTTGATGAAGATATCTGTATATGATAAATACACACCCTGTATTTGACTCCAAATGAACCCACTAACAAGCTTGGGTAACCCTTGGACATAAACTGCGCTCCACAAATGGCCAGGAAAAATTGACTTGTATGTGCTGTTTAAAAACTCTGTGTATTTTACTGAATATAAAAGCACAAACAGGCTTAAGTAACTTTCGGATATGAATTATGCTACAGAATTTCTTCTGTGGCGGTGAAAAACAAAGTTTCTTTTACTGAGTACAACTACAGAAAAACACTTAGGTAACCCTTGGATGTAAATTGCGCTAAATAATTGAGCATCCACAAACTACTAGCTTTGTAGCGTGTTACAATGGCTTGTTTTTTACGCTACACAACAAGAGAAAAAATTGTAATTAACCTTCGCTTGTGAATTATGCCACAGGAAAATTGTATTTTTTGGCGGTGAAAAAGACGGTTTCTTGCAGTCACCACAGCAGAAAAACAACGCTTAATTAACCCCTGCATGTAAATTGCGCAAAAGAATTGAGCAGCCACAAACTACTAGCTTTGTAGCATGTTCCAATGGCGTATTTTTTACGCTACACAACAAGAGAAAAAATTGTAATTAACCTTCGTTTGTGAATTATGCTACAGGAAAATTTTATTTTTTGGCGGTGAAAAAGACGGTTTCTTGGAGTTACCACAGCATATAAACACCGCTTAATTAACCCCTGGATGTAAATTGCACGAAATAATTGCGCAGCCACAAACTACTAGCTTTGTAGCGTATTACAATGGCGTATTTTTTATGCTACACAACAAGAGAAAACATTTTAATTAACCTGTGCTTGTGAATTATGCTACAGGAAAATTGTAGCGTCGCGCCCGGACTTATATAGTGCGGTGACGTCACTGAATCCCACCGGTCTCTGATTGGCTTCATCTCTGTACATGTCATGCAGGCTATGCCCTTCTTCCTCCCAGAGTTCTTTGCCCCATGTAACGCCATGTGCTCACAGCCATTTTATCAATGAAAAGCACACTTCGTTCACCCGAAGTCCCCCAAACTTCGACTTCGTTCAGAACCGAAGTTTTCCTGAAATGCTAAACGAATTCCACTTCGTTAGAATCAATTCGCCCATCTCTAGTAGTGGTGGCTAGGAAAAGGAAGGCTAGCAAACACATAATTGTAAGCAGACATAGCAGTGCTGAACATAAAATGTATAAGGGGAGGATTATACCAGCTGCTATGTACTACTAATTAGAGGAGAGACAGTGATGTTACAGAGTTCTAGAGTGGAACTAGGGAAGAAAGTGACTACAGTGACATCTGCTTTGGTATGCAGACAGTGGGGTGGGAGAGTATGGCTGTGCTGTGTAAACAACTACATAAGAATGCGTAGTGAGAGGACAGACACAGTGAGGTGGATTGGTATGCACACAGGCAGAGTAAGTGGAACAGCCAGGCTGTGCTGTCACCTCCCTCTGATGTTAAACAAACACTGGACTCATGGATATGCACAGACAGTGAAGGGAGGGGGGATGATGTCATCCCCCTTCAGAAAAGAAAAACCCAGCGGGGAGGGGAAGAAACTCCCCTGGAAGTGAGAGACTGTGAGAGCACTGAAACAGGATAACTGACGAAGCGATACATCCCCTTTAATGATAGATTTAATAGGTGGATAAGGGCTGGGAGGTTAACAGTGCTGGGGTTTGGGATGACGTAGGTTGGCAGTGGGTCAAGGTTACAGGTAGTGAGGTTGGATTTGGACACTAGGGAGGAAAGGTTATCGTGAGTAACAGTGGGGAAGCAGGTTACTGAGGTGGGCGCTGGGAACTATGTTAGGGTAGAGGAGGGCAGTGGTGACGGAGGTGGTATAGAGGTTGGCAGTGGGGACTGTGGGGTGAAGCTTTCTCTGATGAGGTTGATCTTGTTTAATAAGTGGGTGGAAAAATCATCCGCTGATAGGAGAGATGGGGGGCGGAGGTGCTGGGGGACGGAGGAGAAAGTTGAAGGTATTGAATAATTTTCTGGGCTTGTGAGAAAGAGAAGATATGAGAGTGGTGAAGTAATCCTGTTACTGAGTGAGTGCAGACTTAAATGTGTGGAGTGATTGTTAGTATGAGGTGAGGTCATCAGTTGAGCCGGTTTTCTTCCAGCGGCGTTCAACAATTCTGGAAGCTAGCCTCAGCAGTTTGTTGGAGTATGTGAGCTAGGGTTGTCTGTTGATTTTGTGGGTTCTGTTGTGTGTGAGAGGAGAGACTGAGTCAAGTGGTGATTGTGTGGTTATAGAAAGCAGTGGCTGCATCTGGGTCGTCAAGCAAGGATATGGTACAAAGAGGTGTAAGAGAGTCAGAGAGAGTGAGGGTTAAGGTGTGAAGTTTAAGGTTTTGTAGGTTTCTGTAGGGGTGTACTAGATGTGAGATAGTAGTGGAGATATGGAAGAAGGTAGGCAGGTTATGGTCAGATATAGGGTGGGGGGAGTTTGAGATGTTCCATAGAGGGCAGGTGAAGGTGAGGTCCAGTGTGTGCCCATCTTTGTGAGTGGCTCCAGCGGTCCACTGTGAGAGGTCGAAGGAAGAGCAGAGTGAAAGGAGTTTGTTGGCAGCAGAGTGGGGTGCATCAATTGGGATATTGATATATCCCATGGTAATAATGTGGATGTCAGTGGAAAGAAAGTGGAGAAACCAGGAAGCAAAATGGTCAAGGAAGGTGGTGGGAGGGTATGGTGGACAGTAGAAAAGAGCCACTTGGAGGTTGTAGGGGGAGTAGATTTGAAAAGAGTGCACCTCCAAGGAGGGGAGGGTTAGGGAAGGTAGAGGTGGAATGGGAATAAAGGGTTTCAGACAGGAAAAGGACGACATCTCCACCAGGCTTTTTACTGGGACAGGGAGTATGGGTAAGTTATAGGCTGCCAAAGGAGAGCACAGCAGGGGAGACTGTGACAGGAGGTGCTCCGCCAGGTTTCCATCAGACCAAGGAAGAGTAAATTACGTGAGATAAATAGGTCATGTATGTAGGAGAGTTTGTTACATACAGACTGTGGGTTCCAGAGAGCCCTAGGTTAGGGGATATGTCCCCAGCAGCCAGAAGGAGCAGATAGAGGGTGAGCATGTGGGAGTAGGATAGACTGTAGGGTGGTTCGGTCTATTTGGTGCAGAAGGCATTGATAGTGGGATTGAGGTTGGTGGCAGCAGACAGATGAGAGGAAAGAATGCATGGAGAGATATAGAACTCATTGTACAGCGAAGGGGTTTGGGGATAGCCAATTAGTATCAAGAAAATGGAGATTGAGATAATGGATGGAAGGAAAAGCATAGTGTGAGATAGGTTAGTAAGATATTAGTTGAAAAGAATTTGAATAGCTGTTACCTTGCAATCCTTGTTCAATCCTGGTTTAATTCTGGTTTTAATTCATCCACACTTAGAACAGCCACACATTGAACAGGGCCATGGCCACCATGTCACAGGCGACCACTAAGGATGGATTTATACAAACTGAAGTCTTAATCAGACAACCAGATGTGAACAAGAAATGGGAGCTAATTAGTAAAGTGAAGAAGAATAGGAAATGAGATAACAAGGTGAACTACACTAACTGCATACACACAGCAGGAGATGGGGGTAGATATGGGGGTAGAAGAGGTGGCGTAGTGATAACAAATTATAAAAATGCTAAATATACACATCAATGGAAAAAGCAGGGATGAGAGTGTACTTCAGATACATACACAGCATTGAAAACACACAGTGATGGGCAGATGGGGACTGTGGTTCAGATACATACACAGCATTGAAAATCCACAGTGATGGCCGGATAGGGATTGTAGTTCAGATACATACCTGTGAATAAAAATAGGGTTGATGAAATCAGATGGAAGGGAGGAATTCATGGTGCTGCATAATGGTGATTTCTGGCTTTAATTCATCTACACTTAGAAAGGCCACACTTTGAACAGGGCCATGGCGATCATGTCACAGGCAACCACTAAGGATGAATTTATACAAACTTAAAGTGACTAAGTCTGGCAAATGCCCTGGCTGTAAGCACATGCGTGGAAATGGTTAATCTATCAAGCCCTCAGAACATAACGCAACAAGGTGGATCATATAATGCGTCAAAGAATAAAATCAGTAGTTGAGGTATAAACCACATTTGTGATTTGATCATGTCAGTACGAATTGAAATAAACAATTAACAAAAAATTACAAAGAAGAAAACATAATCAAATTAAGATGTGTAAAGAATAAAATTAAATATAAATATAAAATACATTATTATTTCAAACGAGAAAACTCTTTTTGGACAGTAGTTTTCCAAAATGCCTATGTCTTGTAGATGTCGTTCAATATCTCCACTACTACTCGATTGGCTGCATCTTTCAATCCCAAATATTCTAAGGAGGCTAAGATCACAATTACGTACCTGAAGTAAATGTTTGGTCAAACTAGATTTATTGTGATTAGATGTAACATAAATATCATTGATGTGTTCTAGAATTGATTGATATGAAGCTATATGTACAACAGGATGAGAGTTACAATTGATATAATTTTGAATTAGAAACTTTTTTGAATCTGAAGAGTTGGTAAAATCTTTACAGGTTAATGCAAATTTACATGTACGACAAGGATAGGATCCACATCTATGATCTAGCAATGTGCGTTGTCTAACATTTTAATTGAAAATATTAGAATTGAGGGAGTCACCTAAAGTTTTGGCTCTAAGCAGGACAATTTGACAACCATCAGATAGAATGTTGTCTAGGTTATCATCTTCCCGTAGAATGGGTAAGTAACTGAGCACAATTTTTTTGATTTCCTTAAATTGTCTAGTATAATCCAATATTAATGTGGGATTTCTATTAGATGGCAATGGTTTAGAATTATGTTGTAATAAATCAGACTTATTTCTTTTAATCACCCTATCTACTGCCCTGTTTGAGAGACCCTTGCATAACCTCTCTGTGGCAATCTGTTACAGATAACTTCAGTTTCCCTGTAGAAGGCATCAAGGTCACTGCAGTTGCGTCTAGCACGTACAGTCATATGAAAAAGTTTGGGCACCCCTATTAATCTTAATCATTTTTAGTTCTAAATATTTGGGTGTTTGCAACAGCCATTTCAATTTGATATATCTAATAACTGATGGACACAGTAATATTTCCGGATTGAAATGAGGTTTATTGTACTAACACAAAATGTGCAATATTAGTTATTAGATATATCAAATTGAAATGGCTGTTGCAAATACCCAAATATTTAGAACTAAAAACGATTTAGATTAATAGGGGTGCCCAAAACTTTTTCATATGACTGTATCATTTCACCCATGGGAACAGATTTATGTGTTGCTTTTTAGAGATGATCAAACCCTAAAAAGTTTGTTTTCCAGTCGAACCTCGAACTTTGTGAAGTCGTACTTCGAATCCCATTAAAGTCAACGGGAGAAGAAGTTTGGGTTATTTTTTATACCTATACCTATACAGGTGAGAAGCTGTAATTACCATCCATAACAGTACACCAACACTAGGCGCATTTTACTCCGGGCAGTATACGCCGGGCACGACACATTGAAATGAACCTAAAAATGATATGTTGTGCACCTCCATAACACAAAGCATATCATTGGTAATGTATGTAATGCATCTATGGAAGTACATTGCGCACAGAGGTGCAAAACATATCATTAAAAGCTTATGTAAAGCGCCTATCACATATAAACTTGTAATGATATGTTATGTACATTAGTTAGGCACATTACATACACTTCCAATGATAAGCTATGTGCCGCATTTTGCGCTAATCGTGGCACATAGCTTATCATTGGTAGAGTATGTAATGCACCTATGGAGGCACATGGCGCACAGAGGCGCATAACTTATCATTACAAGTATATGTAATGATAATGATAAGCTATGTGCCGCGATTTGCGCTATGTAATGTGCCTATTGAGGTGCATTTCGCACGGAAGCGCATTACAAATCATTACACTACTAATGATATAATTTGTGCCAGGATTTGTGCAATGCGCCTTTTGTTTACTATGCAAGGTATACCTGACGCCAGATTCTTCAGAGGATTGTACTTTCAGGCGCACTTTACACTGACTTAATGCGCCTAAAAACAATTAAAATAGCATGTCGAACGCGATGTAGAATGTGAACATTTACTCGAACGAACAGTAAAATGTTCGGTTCGGCTCAAGTTCTAAAAAATCATGAAGTTCGACTCAAACTTAACTTTTCTTTAATGGTTCAATCAACACTATTGCTTCTGTGTGATAAATTGTAAAGTGTAGTATATTATTTCCTGCCGTAGGTTTTCTGTATGTACCAGAGCAAATTGTTTGTTCACGTGTACCCTGTAGTCTTAAATTTAAGAAGCAAATAGAGTTAGCATCGACTGTAAAAGTAAATTTCAAATTAAAGAGGATTATTTTTTAGATAAGAGATAAAGGAGGGTACGGCAGATACATCGGCACTCTCTCCCCCCACCCCCCACCCAAATTAGGAGGTCATCGATGTACCTGCCACACCACTCCAGACATTGCGAGAAAGGATTATCCACCGAAAAAATATATAGTTCCTCCCACCATGACATGGTTAGGTTAGCTAGAGAAGGGGAATATTTATCCCCCATGAACAAGCCTTTTGACTGTAGATAGAATTGACTATTAAATGAGAAAAAATTATGAGAAATCAAGAGGTCTATTACTTCTAATATGTAACTTATTAAGGTAATAGAATAATTGCTGTATTTTTGAAGATGGAATTGAATGGTATGAATGGCTACATTATGTGGTCTACTTGTGTAGAGTGATTCTACATCACAGTTAATTTTTTTTCTTTTAAATGAAATCAAGACATCTTTACTGTCTTGTAAACATCCAGGTACTCTTTGCACCAATGGTTGCAAAAGTGAGTCTACCCACTCGCACAGTTTTTTTCAGAAAGGATTCCAAACCAGAGACAATAGGTCTCATGGGCTGAATAGTAGAGTTCTTGTGCATCTTGGGCAGTCCATATTATACTGGGATTACTGGATTGTGAATTTTTATATAGTCTTCTTGTTTGCGATTAAGTACACCCAAAGTAACACCCTCCTCAACCAATTGGTGTAATTCTATATTGAATTTGTATTTAGGATCAGTTTCTAACTTAGAGTAAGTTAAAATGTCAGAGAGAAGGTTTACATAACTACAATAGTCAGACTTATTAAGCACCACTACTGTGCCCCCTTTATCTGCCATTTTTATTTTGATATTATCCAATGTGTTTAGTTGTTTGTAAGCTAATTTCTGGGAAGCATTTAAATTAAAAGGGGAACCTCTAACAGTATTGTTATGTAAAACTCTAAGGTCCCACTCAATCAGATACTGTATTGAAATCTGTCCATTGAAGTGGTTCTAGAATGAACAGGATAACAATCTTTGTTGGAAGTCACAGAATTGGTTGTCCAATCTATATAGGAGTTATCAGGAATATCCTAATTTTGTAGATCCTGTAGTGATAGTAATTGTACAGCAAAGGTGTAACCCCAAAAGCAATTGCCATTGTCTGTAGTACTATTGGTTTGTTCCTTTGTTGAGTTCTCTTGCCAAAAATGTCTTTTTAAAGTTAAGGACCGGACAAATTATTTATATCCTTGATTCTTGGAAAGAGGTCAAAATTACACTCCAATACAAAATTGAAACCTATAGAGAGAACATTTATCTGCTCCTGAGAGAAAACACCAGAGGATAAATTTAGGACATCGATAGTATTCGTTAGGGCTATTTGTTTTTCATATGACAAGTTTGCATTTTTTGATTTTTCTCTTTTTCCGTGTTTCTTCCATCCTCTGTGATCTCGTTTTTTGGATGGTTGTATTTCTTGGGGTTTTTATAATATGAATAGCTGACATTAGTTCCTGCTAACTGGGAGGTTTCTCTCGAAGTATCTCTGGATGTATCCGTGTTAGTGTCAGATGATTCAGAGTCAATGGAATTGAAACTTACTCTTTTAGGTTTTTTTCTCCATCTTTTATACTTTTGTGGCTGCTTGAGAATAGATTTGGATCTATTCCAGTTAGAGATTCGACATTCCCATTTATACACTTGATCTTGTGCATAGTTATCTGTATCTTGTTGGAATTTAATTATTGATTCCTCTAATTTGGATATTTGGTCTTGCATTTTCTGAATTTCTTGTGTATATGTAGATATATCCTGGTATTGTGTAATATCTCAGTTTGCAGAGTTTTTATTTTGGTAGACACATCATCCAACTTTATCTCTTCATATTTAGTTATTAAATTCATGAGTTGAATAGAACATGCAGATAGAATTGAATGCCATTCATTGTCAAACTGTTTGGAATAAATGGTGGTAGGGATTTTTGGGATCCGTAATCCTTTAGGGATCATATCCTTTGCGATATAATTGAATATAACTATTGGATCCCACAATATACAGATTTCCTGTGTGGAGTGTTTCTCCAGGTTTTTTTAATTTTTTGGTAAATTCAACATGTCTCTGGCTTGGGATATTCTGTGAGTCAAAAACCTGCGCTGCTTTTTCTTGGCGCAAATGACCATTGGACAAAGCCATATCTAAACAAGCCCACCACAATTAATGATAAGCGCTGTGGAGTGTTATGTACAAAAAGGAAAAAAAAAACTTGCATTACATCAAATACAAGGTAAGCTAATTATCTGCATCATAACAGATGCAGGTAATTAGCTTACGTTGTATTTGATGTTATGCAAGTTAAGCATGGCATAACAAAACTTGGTAATGTCCTCCTGCACAAAGATAGCCAGCTTAAACCTGTTAGTATCTTGTGCACAGAAGCTTGTTACAAGAGACTACAAGTAACAGTACGAAACAGTAGTAGATTTCCAGCACAGCAAGACTTGGATTTCATTTAAAATCATCCATATTTATTGAAATGTTTTAAAAATAATAACACTCACAAAAATTAAGCAGTATAAGCAGTGGTGCAAAAATCAGGACGTAAGGACAGGCTTTTGCTTATGCTTTTAGAGCAGTAACTATGTGCCCTTACTCATAGCAACAACATGCTATGCTTAATGCTCACTATTTATATACAAATCAATAGTAGCATGTGGAACAAATTACTATAGATTAATAGAGCTAGCTTCCCATGTTGTTTGTAGTCATGATCGTATTGCGAATCGATTTGCGCCTTTTTATCGCGTGAATTAGTAGTGTAGAATGCACCTGAATCTATTAACCTGTTCTGCTGCAGGTCATAGATTTAACACTTTCTATCTACTAAGTGACAATTCAGGCTTTTATAGTGGTCTACCTGTCCAAGCATTAATGCGCCTGGATTTGCCGATGAACATGTAGCTTCGTACAGTTGTAGTGCGACACGCCTCAAGCATGCCCCCAATCTCAGGCACATTACAAAGTGCCACGGGCACTCATTAAAGATATAGCGAACAGGGCTGCACCAGTTTTCAAGTTCTGAGATGTGTGAAAGCAAAACTGGCTTTCTGTACTGGCTGCTATCTGTAACGATGTTCTCATTGTCTTTCACTCTCTCTGAGCTGTGTAATAAAGGCTGCCTGAGATCCTCTACCAGTAACAGCTCTATGTGAAGAATCTGTGCAATTACTGAATCTCTGGCTGCTAGATTCACTCTCCCCCCAATATAACACAGCCTTATATTGCTCCCCTTTCTGTTATCAGGCAGGTGGTAGAGGGGGAGCAGAGTGCATTTCTCACATTTGTTTTATTACTTCAGGCTGTTTGTATAACTGTTTACACCAATACAGGTGTTTGGGTTACAAGAAGCTTGTGGAGGGAGTTGACAGCTCTCCAGGCATGAGAACTGACCACTGCAGGAGGTCTGCAGAGGTGCTCTGGCAACTTCTCACCTATGTGGCTTGAGGAGCGCTAAATCCAGTAGGTTGCCCCCTGTACAGTCACATGTAGGTATATACACAGTCCCCCAAAGGTATCATACGGCGTGAGTAGATCTTAAGCAGGATCCCATGATCTGAAGCAGGCCTAGGTGGTTTCACACCTCCTGCGCTGCTTACTCCTGTGAGCCTCCAGCTTACAATAGCACTCAGTGTGTGGTGCAAAGCTGATAGCTATCAACTCTCTGTTCTGCCATTGAGAGGATGCGACAGGTCCAGGCCTGCACACCAATGTGCTGGCCGAACCTACCGTAGATGGAGCTCAGGGCAAACTGGAGTTTTTATCGACTCCCTGGTGGGTCAATCCAAGTCTGCATTTCACTGTGAGGGGAATAATGCTGGACACCAGCGCTCCGGCAGTACTGGAGAGTTGAGTACAGGTTATTTTTTTTATTTTTTTTTTATTTTAGAGTACTCCCAGTCATCAGGAGGGTCTCTGAAAATCTCTGGAAGCAGCTGTAATGTTCTTCAACCAACATTTTTGCTAAATATTTTCTTAATATTATAGGTGTATAAATGCGTTGTGTAATGGCCAGAGAGGTGGATCTGCTGGACCACAGCAAGCGATGGTAACAGCCAAGCAGGTTCCGGTTTTCCCCAGAGCCCGCTGCAAAGTGGGATGGACTTGCTGCGGCGGGAGTCCTACCAGGTCGCTACAAGGTGCACGAGGTACCAAATCATAAGAGAAGAACAGGGACATAGACGGGGACAGGCAGGTCTGGGCAGGCATCAAAGGTTCAAAGTCAAGAAACGTAGGCAGAGGTTGGGAACACGGCAAGACGGGATACACGAAAATGCTTTTTCTAAGGCACAGATGCAACAAATATCCAGCAGAGAGTGACAGGGCAAAACCAAATATAATGGGTCAGCACCCGGTGATTATCCAACGCATGAACGCATACACGCGTGTGCTAGTGAACGTGTGCAGCGGCCGGCAGGGAGAACAAATGGGACAGGAGCGCGGTCAGGTAAGTTAGCAAAGTGAGTGCGCCCGTGGACCGTCCCACGGCCAGCGGTGCTACCCGACCCCAACAGGGATCCCGAGGGGCGAACACGGGTGCCACTCGTGACAGTACCCTTCCCTTAGGGCCCCCCTTCTTCTTAGCCTGAAGAAACCTGCGGACAAGGTCATGGTTCAGAATATTCGACTCTGATTCCCAGGATCTCTCATAGGGCCCAAAGCCTTTCCAATCGACCAGGAAGAATCGTTTACCCCTGATGGACTCCATGGCCAGGATGTCCTTTACTTCAAAGTTGTCCGCAGAATCTGCTACCGGGGATCAGAGACATTAGAAGAAAGACATGAAAAGCGTCCGGGATCCGGAGCAATGGGGCAGGCAAAGCTTGTACGTCACCGGGTTAAGCGGCCGAAGCACCTTAAAAGGACCCAGGAACCGAGGACCCAACTTATAACTGGGAATCTTCAGGCGCACCTACTTCAAAGACAGACAAACCCTGTCCCCTGGAAGGAATGTCGGGGCAGGTCTTCTCCTCTTGTCTGCCTGAGACTTCATTTGAGCAGAGGCCCGAAGCAGGGCACGTCGAGTCTCTTGCCAGATGGCCTTGATATCCGGAACTTGATCATCCACAGCAGGCACCTCCGAATCCATGGGCAGGGGAAGGGGAGCGGCGTGGGTGGCAGCCATAGACCACAAAAAATGGAGAAATGGCGGCTGCATCCGAGTCGCGATGGTTGTAAGAGATCTCAGCCCAGGGTAGCAGCTTGGCCCAGTTGTCCTGACATCCGGACACAAAATGACGCAAGTATTCCCCTAGAATCTGGTTTACTCTCTCCACTTGTCCATTGGTCTGAGGGTGGTAAGCCAATGAGAAGTCCAACTTGACTTGCAAACGGGAACACAGAGCCCGCCAACATCGGGATACGAATTGAACTCCCCGATCGGAGACGATGTGCGAGGGTAACCCATATCGGAAGAAGTGGCAGACCAGTTGTGGAGCAGACGGAAGACCGGGAAGAGGCACGAAGTGGGACATCTTCGGGAATCGGTCCGTGACCACCCAGATGACAGAATTCCCTGAAGAAGCAGGTAGGTCCATGGCTATGTGTGTCCATGGAGTTTCTGGAACAGGCAGCGGCAGCAACAGACCTTCAGGCCTATAGCGTGGGACCTTGTTCCAAGAGGGTGAAGCATAGGCCTTCCGTACTCCGGGGTGGCCAGCCAGAACGGAACTATGCCCCCACTCCAGAATCCTTTTCCTGAGTGCCGGAGGCACGTATGTCTTGCCCGGAGGAACGCCTAGGAGATCCACAGGAGCCACGCGGGCCAACCGTTCAGGGGAAATAATGTGCTGTGATACGGGTTCTTCACCGACAACATCAGAGGCACGCGAGAGGGCATCAACCTTGACATTTTTCTCAGCAGGCCGGAAGTGAATGCGAAAGTCAAAGCATGAGAAAAAGAGAGACTACCTGGCTTGGAGAGGGTTTAGACGCTGGGCCATCTGAAGATACAGGAAATTTTTGTGATCCGTAAAAATGTCAATTGGGTGACAGGCCCCCTCCAGCAGATGTCGCCACTCTTCCAAGGCTTGTAATCAAATGATGATTTGCACTAGACAGTATCAGGGTGCTCTGTGGAAGGGTAATTCCAACCCATAAATCATAAGAAAGAAATAAATCCACAGCACTCAATGTATATGCTTATTAAATCTGAGTAATTTATGTGTATTTACAAAGTATTTACACAATATCTGACAGGTTACAATGAAATTGTTTCCATACAAAAATTCACAAAGCAATATGTGTAACGTATTGCAAATATCAATATGGCTCAAGGAAATCGTGATCGTATTTTGTGGAACGTTTCGACTGAGCCTTCAGTCTTTGTCAGCCTGATCACTAAAAGAGAATGACAATATAAGCCACATACAGTATATACAGAGTAATATGCAAAATAATATATACACTGGAGTGGAAACAAATAAAAGAAAAATAAATGAAAAATAAAAGACCGAAAACCAAAAGAAGCAAGAAAGAGCAGATTAACCAAAGAAAAAGACATAAAGCAAGACAAAAAAGAAAAAAAGAGAAGATATGGGTAAAATAGAAGAAAACTGAAAAGTAAACAGACAAATAAACTTGGAAGGTAAAACAACTCACCCATATAGTTGTAAAAGCACTGGAAGAATATGGTATGGAATGTAATAAAGAGAATGGGTGTAATCTAAGGGGAATAATAGGAAGAGTAAGTTGTGATTTGGATACTGCAGATGGGGGTGTAAGGGGAGGGGGGAAAAAGGGTGGGAAAAAGAGGGAAAGATGTCTTACCACGTATGGACCGCTGATTAGGGCAAGACTATGGGAAAAAAGGGAAAGAATTGAAAAACAGGCATTGACATTGATCAAGTAATGTAGGACCGGTCTAGGTGAGCAGGAAGAAATGAACAAGCTTACCAGGTCGATGCGGGATGCAGGCGCGAGATGCGGCCGAGGCAGGAAGTATAGCGGTCCACGAGAGCTCGAGCGCGGGCTCCCATTAAGTAAGGACGCCGGCGCGTGCGCAGTGGACATGGGGGATCTCGCGCAGGCGCGGTGTGTATATAAAGAAAGCGGTACAGCAAGCGGCACTGGTGTAGGTTGTAGGTAAGAGGCGCAAGCGCAGGATGGTCATGGGCCAGTGTTAGAAGCATCAGTAACAAAGGAGAAAGCGGAGAACAGTCGTCCCAGAGGGGGAAAGGATCATAAGACATGATATTGACAATAGATACACTAGAAAACAATGGTAAGACATTAACAATTCCCTGTTGTCATAACATCGGCAGTAAAAGTAAATAAACAAATCATACAGTACAGTAAAGGAATAAATTGCATAAATAAGGTGAGTGTTATACTAGAAAATGATGATATAAGGAACATAAGCAGAATGAATGGGAATGAAATAAATTGGAATGAGAGGTGGTAAATCTCACCATCATGGTAAATATAAGCGGCATTCTTAACGGTTCTGAAAAGAGACGTATAAGCTATAAGAATATGTAGCATACGATATGGAATAACAAGTGAACAACAAATTGATGCTGTAAAAGAGGTAATGACAAATGTAACTAGACAATATAAACTGGCCCCAAAATCAAATAAAGAGTAAGTCAAAAAATGTAGTCGCATTCCCTATTGAGACCACCTGGGTGTAGTGATCCCAGGCGGTGTATCCAATATGCCTCACGTTTTTTCAGTATAGAGGTATGATTACCGCCACGTCGAGGTCTGGGTACATGTTCAAGAACTTGGTATCTTAGTTGACTTATTTGGTGTCCTTTTTCAATAAAATGGGCTGGGAGAGGAAGCCAGATCTTTTTGCACCGTATTGTCGACTTATGGGAGGATAGTCGGTCTTTCACGCGTTGGGTTGTTTCCCCAACGTAGATGAGTCCGCAAGGGCATTTGAGCAAATAGACTACATGCGAGGAGTCACAGGTGAAAAAACCTTTCAGTTTTATGGGAATGCCAGTCGATGGGTGATAGACTATGTCGCCCTTGATAACATTTGAACAATTGTTACAGTGAAGGCATGGAAATGTACCCACTTTGGGAGTAGAGATGTGAGACTGAGAGAGGCGGTTTTGAGCGGGACCTATATCAGCTCGTACTAGTTGGTCCCTGATATTTTTGGGCTTTTTTAGCATATCCGTGCTTGTGGTTTGGAACTCTGGGATGTTGGGATAACCATCGCGTAGGATATGCCAATGTTTCCTTATGCTCTGGTGTAGTTTGGGCATCAGGGGGTGGTAAGTGTTTACAAAGTACATCTTTGGCAAATGGGGGCCATAGGGTCTCGTCGTTGGGTTTGTGTTTAGTCTGGGAGACGAGGTGTGTAGGGTAGCCCCTATCGATGAATCTATGGGCCATCTGATCAAGTCTCACATTGCGGTCGTGTGGGTTAGACACAATTCTTTGGACCCTAGTGAAATGGGAGAAAGGTAGTGACTGTTTAAACGTTGTGATGGATGACAGCTGCTGTAGTGTAGGAGTGAATTCCTGTCAGTGGGTTTATTATATAAGTTTTGTCGTGAGGGCACCTTTTTGGAGATTTAAGGACCCTTGTGTGCAGAAAGTTTATGTTTGTGGGGTCTTGGGTGGAGAGTAAAGGATAGTCCAGGTACCGGGAATTTAAGCAAGTAAGAAATTCGGATATAGAGGTCTGATCCCCCCGCCATATGCAGAAAATATCGTCAATGTATCTGTGCCATGAGATGGCATGTTCGGAAAATGATGAATGGGTGTAGACATATGACTCTTCAAAGGATGCCATGAACGTATTAGCATAGGGAGGGGCTACGTTGGACCCCATGGCGGTGCCCTGTAATTGGAGAAAAAAGTCATCGACAAATAGGAAGGTATTATCCTTGAGCACAATAGTCAAGACGATATTTTCTGCATATGGCGGGGGGATCAGACCTCTATATCCGAATTTCTTACTTACTTAAATTCCCGGGTACCTGGACTATCCTTTACTCTCCATCAAGACCCCACAAACATCAACTTTCTGGACACAAGGGTCCTTAAATCTCCAGAAGGTGCCCTCACGACAGACTTATACAATAAACCCACTGACAGGAATTCACTCCTACACTACAGCAGCTGTCATCCATCACACGTGAAACAGTCACTACCTTTCTCCCAGTTCACTAGGGTCCAAAGAATTGTGTCTAACCCACGTGACCGCCATGTGAGACTTGATCAGATGGCCCATAGATTCATCGATAGGGGCTACCCTACACACCTCATCTCCCAGACTAAACACAAACCCCATACGACGAGACCCTATGGCCCCCATTTGCCAAAGATGTACTTTGTAAACACTTACCATCCCCTGATGCCCAAACTACACCAGAGCATAAGGAAACATTGGCATATCCTACGCGATGGTTATCCCAACATCCCAGAGTTCCAAACCACAGCACGGATATGCTACAAACGCCCTTGAAATATCAGGGACCACCTAGTACGAGCTGATATAGGTCCCGCTCACCCCCGCCTCTCCCCGTCTCACATCTCTCCTCCCAAAGTGGGTACAGTTCCATGCCTTCACTGTAACACTTGTTCAAATGTTATCAAGGGCGACAGAGTCTATCACCCATCGACTGGCATTCCCATAAAACTGAAAGGTTTTTTTCACCTGTGACTCCTCACATGTAGTCTATTTGCTCAAATGCCCTTGCGGACTTATCTACGTTGGGGAAACAACCCAACGCGTGAAAGACCGACTATCCTCCCATAAGTCGACAATACGGTGCAAAAAGATCTGGCTTCCTCTCCCAGCCCATTTTATTGAAAAAGGACACCAAATAAGTCAACTAAGATACCAAGTTCTTGAACATGTCCCCCAGACCTCGACGGTGGGGGGTTTAATCATACCTTATACTGAAAAAAGTGAGGATATTGGATTACCCCGCCTGGGATATACACCCAGGTGGTTCAATAGGGAATGGACTAATTTTTTGTTTTTCTCTTTATTTGTTTTTTGGGGCCGTTTACATTGTCTAGTTACATTTGTCATTAACCTCTTTAACAGCATCAATTTGTTGTTCATTGTTTTGTTATTCCATATCGTTATGCTACATATTCTTATTTTTTATAGTCTCTTTTCGAACTTAGAATGCCGCTTATATTTCCATGATGGTGAGATTTCCCCCTCTTTCCAATTTATTTTTTCCCATTCATTTGTAATGTTCCTTATATTGTCACTTTTGTATAACACTCCCCTTTTTTATGCAATCTTCCCCCTTAGAAATGTATGATTTGTTTTTGACTTTTACTGCCGATGTTTTGACAACGGGGGAATTGTTAATGTCTTCCCCTTTTGTTTTTAGGTTTTAGTGTATCTATTGTCAATATCATGTCTTGTGGTCCTT
This sequence comes from Phyllomedusa bahiana, assembly GCA_025379985.1. Lineage (NCBI taxonomy): Eukaryota > Metazoa > Chordata > Amphibia > Anura > Hylidae > Phyllomedusa > Phyllomedusa bahiana. The sequence goes on along the minus strand of JAODAL010022485.1, from coordinate 37,849 downwards.
TTCCCCTCCTGGGACGACCGTTTCGTTTTTCCCCTTTTTGTGAGGCTTTAAACTGGGCCCATGCCCATACTGCGCTTGCCCCTTTTCCCATAACCTACCCAGTGCCGTTTGCGTACCGCTTCTTATTACACCCCCGGCCTGCGCGAGTTCCCCCCCATGTCCACTGGCATGCCCCCGGCCCTTTTCCTTATTTTTGGGAGCCGCGCTCGAGTCTGTGGCCCGCAAACACTTCCTGCCTGGCGCACCCGCGCTGCATCCCCTTTCAACCCCTGGTAAGTTGTTCATTTTTTCCCTGCTCACCCAGACCGGTCTTCATCACTTGTTCAGGTCCATGCCAGTTTTTTAATTCTTTCCCTTTTTTCCCATAGTCTTGCCTAATCCCGCGGGGCCTACTGGTAAAACATTTTTCCCCCTTTTTCCCACCCTTCCCCCCCCCCCCTTTCCCCCCCCCCCCCTTACACCCCATTGCGTATCAAATCACAACTTACTCTTTTCCCCCTTTTTCCCCGATTACACCCTTTCTTTTTGCTTCCATACCCCTATTCTTCCCGTGCTTTTACAACTTTATGGGTGGTTGTTTTTACCCTTTATTTTATTTCTTGTTTACTTTCCGTTTTCTTTATTTTACCCATATCTTCTCTTTTTTCTTTTTTGTCTTTGTTTATGTCTTTTTCTTTGGTTATCTGCTCTTTCTTTTTTCTTTTGGTTTTTGGTCTTTTTTTTTTCATTTATTTTTTTTTATTTTTTCCCTCCCGTGTTATATTATTTTGCATATTACTCTGTATATACTGTATGTGGTTATATTGCATTTCTTTTAGTGATCAGGTGACAAAGGAAGGTCCCGTCGAAACGTTTCCCCAAAATACGATCACGATTTCCTTTTGGGCCATATTGATTTTGCAATAGTTACAAATTTGCTTTGTGAATTTTTGTATGGAAACAATTTCATTGTAACCTGTCAGACATTGTGTAAATACTTTGTAAATACACATAAATTACTCAGATTTAATAAGCATATACATTGAGTGCTGTGGACTTATTTCTTTCTTACTCTTCCAAGGCTAACTTGATGGCCAAGAGCTCCCGATCTCCGATGGAATAATTGTACTCCGCCGGCGAAAAGGTCTTGGAGAAGAACCCACATGTGAGAGTCTTGCCTTTGGGACTTTTCTGTGTGAGGACCACCCCTGCCCCCACGGAAGAGGCATCCACCACCAAGGAGAAAGGCTTCTCAGGGTCTGGCCGGACCAAGACAGGCGGCGAGGAGAAGGCAGTCCTTAGTTCGGTGAACGCCTTTTCAGCCGCCGGAGGCCAACATCTTGGGTTTGTGTTCTTCCTGGTGAGGGCCACAATGGGATCCACCAGAGTAGAGAAGTGGGGAATGAATTGCAGGTAATAATTGGTGAAGCCCAGGAGACATTGTATCGCATGAAGCCCGACGGGGCCGTTGCAGGACCGCAGAGAGTTTAGCTGGATCCATCTGCAGACCCTTAGCAGAGACTATATACCCGAGGAATGGCAGGCTGGTCTGATGGAACAAGCATTTCTCCAGCTTTACGTACAGGCGGTTGTTGCGCAGATGTCTCAGAACCTGACACACTTGTGTCCGATGGGTCTGAATATCTGGAGAAAAAATAGGATGTTGTCCAGACGCAGGTATATAATAGGTCCCTGAATATGTCATTGACGAATTCCTGAAAAACGTCCGGAGCATTGAAAAGCCCAAAGGGCATCACAAGATATTCAAAATGCCCATCTCGAGTATTGAAGGCCGTTTTCCATTCGTCCGCCTCTCGAATTCTGATGAGATTATAGGCCCCTCGCAAGTCCAATTTGGAGAACACCTTGGCCCCCTGGAGTCGATCAAAGAGCTCAGAGATCAGCGGAAGTGGGTAGCGGTTCTTCACAGTGACCTTGTTTAGCCTTCTGTAATCAATGCACGGATGAAGTGAGCCATCCTTTTTCTGCAAGGAAAAAAAAACAAAACAGCACTGGCTGAAGAGGAAGACTTTCGAATGAAGCCCTTCTGCAAATTATCCTGTATATAAACCGAGATGGAAACCTGAGATGGAAACCTGAGTCTCGGGCACGGACAACGAGTATACCCTTCCCCGAGGGGGGCTGGTACCAGTGAGAAGGTCTATCGGGCAGTCGTAAGGCCCATTCGGCGGCAGCGTCTCGGCCTCTTTCTCCGGAAACACATCCATGAAATCCTGCGACTCTGCAGGGAGGCCTGGCAGAGGCTTGGCGGGCAACTCAGGGAAGTGGTATACACCGGGCATGGTGCTACCAGACAGAGATCCTGGCACTCCGGTCCCCAACGCAGGACCTCGCCTATCTTCCAGTCGAGTGTAGGGGCATGACGTTGCAGCCAGGGGAGCCCCAAGAGGATCGCCGAAGAAGGCCGAGGCAATACGTTGAAAGAGATCTTCTCCTTGTGCAGGATCCCTACTCGGAGGGACACAGGCCGGGTGATGAACTGAATGGGGTAACTAAGGAGCTCTCCACTGACTGAGGAAATAACCAAAGGCTTTTCCAGTTGAAGTACAGGCAAGCAGTAACTGGAAACCAAAGAAACATGGATAAAATTCTCGGCAGACCCCAAGTCCAGAAAGACCAGAACCCGGAACGATAGACCAGCATCAGAAGTGACCTCTACCGGAATCATCAATCGTGGAGAGAAAGAATTAGCACCTAGGAACGCCTCTCCCACGGAACCTAGGTGCGAGCGTTTCCCGACCGCTGAAGACATAGCGGGCAGCTTCTGTGGAAATGGTCCGGGCTGGCACAGTAGAGACATAAGTTCGCCGCCCGACAGAGGGACAGCTCCCGATCAGACAAGTGGGCCCAATCTACCTGCATGGGTTCCTCACTGGATGTCTGTGGAAGCGGCAGTGGCGACCTCTGGAACACTGGAGCAAGGCGAGGTAGTCGACGTGGACGCGCTGAATCTCGTTCTTGACGGAGCTCCTCCTGTCTTTCAGCGAAGCGCACATCTATGCGGGTGGCCAGGTGGATAAATTTGCCCAGGGAGGATGGGAGGTCTCTTGCTGCTAGGGTATCCTTGACCCTACTGGACAGGCCCTTCTTGAAAGTGGCGCAAAGAGCGGCGTCATTCCAGAATAGCTCCAAAGCCACGGTACGGAACTGAACCACATAGTCGCCCACGGAGGAGTCACCCTGGCGTAGATTCAGAAGTGCCATCTCGGCTGATGATGCACGTGCCGGCTCCCAAAAGACGCTGTGGAACTCCTTGAGGAAGGCCTGCAGGTCCGCAGTCACCGGGTCTTTCCGGTCCCAGAGAGGGGTCGCCCAAGCCAGGGCCTTCTCGGATAGCAGGCTCACCACAAACGCTACCTTAGACCTTTCTGTGGGAAACTGATCGGCCATCAGCTCCACGTGCATAGAGCACTGGGTAATGAAACCCCTGCAAAACTTTGTGTCCCCATTGAATGTGGAGGATTGTGGTAACCGAAGCTTAGGCTCCACGGTTGCCAACAGAACAGCTGGTGTAGAAGTAACCAAGTGGTGACTGCTGCTGGGATGCAAGGATTTGCCGCATCATGGTGGATAGCTGGCCCAATTGCTGTGTCTGTTGAGCAATCTGTTGCGATTGCTGGGTGACGATGGTTGTAAGGTCCTCAATGCTATGCAGGGGCAGCTTGGAGGGATCCATGGCTGTATCTTGCTATAACGGCCAGAGAGGTGGATCCGCTGGACCACCACAAGCGATGGTAACAGCCACGCCAGGGAGCAGAATCTAAGCAGGTCCCAGTTTTTACCAGAGCCCGCCGTAAAGCGGGATGGACTTGCTGCGGCAGGAGTCCTACCAGGTCGCTACCCCTTGCACGACTTGCCTGCCGTGGTGGCTGAGGTGCCCGAGGTACCAAATCATAAGACGAGAACCGAAGTCGGGGACAGGCAGGCAGGTCTGGGCAGTAAGCAAAGGTTTGTAGTCAAGAAACGTAGGCAGAGGTCGGGAACACGGCAAGACGGGATACACGAGAATGCTTTTTCTAAGGCGCCGAGGCAACAAAGATCCAGCAGGGAAGTGACGTGGATCCGTAAACTATATAGGGTCAGCGCCCGGCAATTAACCAATTACCAATTAAATTTACATGAACGATTATCCAATAATTATCCAATCACCGGCGCTGGCCCTTTAAATTTACATGAACGCGCACGTGCGCAACGGGCGGCGAGGGCAGGAGACGAGACAGGAGCACGGTCCGGTAAGTTAGCAAAGCGAGTGCGCCCGCGGACCGTCCCGCAGCCAGCGGTGCTACCCGACCCCGACAGGGATCCTGAGGGGCAAACAAGGGTGCACCCGCGGCCCACGGGCCGGACCGCGGCGCCACTCGTGACACATTGTTTCTACAGGCACTGCTATAAATGATGATAATAAGTATGTTCTGTGTTTATGTAGTATTTAATAATGTAAAACCTACTGTAACATACAGTATTTGATATTTTATAGGGCTTTTATAAGCCACATTAAATTATAAATTAAACACAAATGATAAAATACATATTGCACATAATAGCACCCAAAGTATGTACAGTATATGGAAGTGCCTAGTAAAGCGCATACGCAGAAGTAATGAAATCCCATGTACTAAGGACATGTAAAGGCAACAGACTATAACTAGAGATGGGCGAATTGATTCTAACGAAGTGGAATTCGTTTAGAATTTCAGGAAAACTTTGATTCTGAACGAAGTCGAAGTTTGAGGTAATTCGCGGGAACGAAGTGTGTTTTTAATTGATCAAATGGCTGCGAGCACATGGCGTAACATGGGGCAAAGACGTCTGGGAGGAAGAAGGGCATAGCCTACATGACATGTGCAGAGATGAAGCCAATCAGAGACTGGCGGGATTCTGTGACGTCACCGCACTATATAAGTCCGGGCGCGACGCTGGAAGCTCATACCACTCTCACTGTACTGAGAAGGTGCTGCCGCGGCTGCTTATGATATCTCAAACTAAAAAAACTCACTTTTATACAGCGATTTTTGGGGGTGTCACAGCTTGTCTCAGAGACTGCTTCTCTTACATTCTAATTCTGATTTTGTGGGGTATTGGAACTGAAGTCCAGTGTGCGTCCAATGCAGCTGCATATACATTTTAATGCTATCTGCTCAGTTCTTCAGCACATTGAATATCCAAGGGTTATCTAAGCCTGTTCCTGTTGTATTAATTTAAAGAAACAGTGTTTTTACAATCCAAATACCACTTAATTTTTGGTTGCTCATTTCTTTTGCGCAATTTAGATCCAGGGGTTAATTAAGCGTTGTTCTGCTGTTGTGGTGACTAAAAGAAACATTCTTTTTCACTGCCAAAGAAGACATTTTGCCTTTAGCATAATTCATAACCAAAGGTTAATTACAAGTTTTTCTGTTGTTCTGTACCGCAAAATACATGCCACTTTAACACGCTACACAGCGGGTAATTTTTGCTTGCCCATTTCTTTTGCGCAATTTAGATCCAGGGGTTAAATACGCATTGTTCTGCTGTTGTGGTCACTAAAAGAAACGTTCTTTTTCACCGCCAAAGAAGAAATTTTGCCTGTAGCATAATTCATAACCGAAGGTTAATTACAAGTTTTTCTGTTGTTCTGTACAGTAAAATACACGCCATTTTAACACGCTACAAAGCTGGTAATTTTTTGTTGCTCATTTCTTTTGTGCAATTTAGATCCATGGGTTAATTAAGTGTTGTTCTGCTGTTGTGGTCATTAAAAGAAACGTACTTTTACACCGCCAAAGAAGCAATTTTGCCTGTAGCATAATTCATATCCGAAGGTTAATTAAGCCTGTTTGTGCTTTTATATTCAGTAAAATACACAGTGTTTTTAAACGGCACATACAAGTAAATCGTTCCTGGCCATTTGTGGAGCACAATTTATATCCAAGCGTTACCCAAGCTTGTTTGGCTGTAGCATAATTCATATCCGAAGGTTAATTACGAGTTTCTCTGTTGTTCTGTACCGCAAAATACATGCCACTTTAACACGCTACACAGCTGGTAATTTTTGGCAGCACATTTCTTTTGCGCAATTTAGATCCAAGAGTTAACTAAGTATTTTTATGCAGTTGTACTCAGTAAAAGAAACTTTGTTTTTCAACGCCAAAGAAGAAATTTTGGCTGTAGCATAATTCATATCCGAAGGTCAATTATGAGTTTTTCTGTTGTTGTGTTCCGTAAAATACACGCCGTTTTAAAATGCTATAAAGCTGGTAATTTTTGGCAACACATTTATTTTGCGCAATTTACATCCAAGGGTTAACTAAGTATTTTTCTGCATTTGTACTCAGTAAATGAAACGTTGTTTTTTAACGCAAAAGAAGAAATTTTGTCTGTAGCATAATTCATATTCGAAGGTTAAATACAAGTTTTTCTGTTGTTGTGTTCCGTAAAATACACGCCGTTTTAACACGCTACAAAGCTGGTAATTTTTTGCAGACCAATTATTTTGCGCAATTTACATCCAAGGGTTAACTAAGTATTTTTCTGCAGTTGTACTCAGTAAAAGAAACTTTGTTTTTCAGCGCCAAAGAATAAATTTTGGCTGTAGCATAATTCATATCTGAAGGTTAATTAAGCCTGTTTCTGCTTTTATATTCAGTAAGATACACAGTGTTTTTAAACGGCACATAAAAGTAAATTTTTCCTGGCTATTTGTGGAGAGCAATTTATATCCAAGGGTTACCCAAGCTTGATAGTGGGTTCATTTGGAGTCAAATACAGGGTGTGTATTTATCATATACAGATATCTTCATCAAACAGTGTCTGTACATTTTAGAACAAACAGTATGTCAGACAGAGAGGTGGCAGGCTCTTCACCTGCGAGTGGCAGTGGCACAAACATTCCTGGAGCAGGCCCAGGTCGCAGCACAGCAAGGGGACGTCGTAGCAGGGGTCACTCGGTGAGGGCACAACTGCCGCTGTTATCTAGCGGCCATGTGCTGACCAGCAACCCAAGGGTTCTTGTTTGGTTGACTAGGTCATCCACTTCCTCCCAGATGACATCTGACAACCCCAGCCAAGAGTCGGTGGGAACGTCAGACACAACCCTTAGTTGGCTTGACCCGGGAGCGGGTCAGCGGCCCTCACCTGTCCTCAACCCGCCTCTGTCCCATGCGGTTCCCTCAGCCAGAGATCTACTATGTGGTCTGGGCTCAGCGCCACTATATAGTGAGGATGAACAATTTGAGGAGGGCAGTCAGCAGCTACTTGGCAGCGAAGAAATTGGTCCAATACCCCACTGGTTCTTGAAGTAGGCGTCAAAGTATAGATGTGGAGAGTGGCATGGGAGGTCATGTTGTGAGGGGTCAGCCTCTGCATACCAAGACCGGTGATGAGGACAGCAGTGACGATGAAACACAAATAGATGATGATGTAGCCGACCGCACTTGTGAGCCGGGTGAAGCAAGGGCTTCATCATCGTCAGGAGAAGAGGGCGTCAGCTTGCGCGTCAGGCAGCGGCGCAGCCAGCAAGTGGGTTGTGTGGCCGTGAGTCAGCAGGGTAGCAGCAGTGTGAGGTCGGGAGCCAAGCGGCCATGGGGTAGAAAACCCGCTTTGCAGGTCCAAGAAAGTAGCGGCACAGGGGCTCAGCGAGGCAGTGGCGGTAGTAGTCACTCAGTGCGGAGCGTTGGCGGTAAAATCAGATACTCGGCGGTGTGGCAGTTCTTTGCTAAGACACCGGAGGAGCCGAATATGGGTATATGTAGAATCTGTAGGCAGAAAGTGAAGCGTGGCCAGGGAGCTAACATTGGCACCACGGCCCTGCGTCAACACATGCAGCGTCACCATCCGGTGGCCTGGGAGAAACGTGGCTCAGATGTGGTGGTCCATCCTGCCGCCGCAGCAGCCAGTGGCACGCATGCCATTGCAGCCAGTCAAGGCTCCACCACCTCTGCAGAAGGTAGCTGTTTCTCTTTGACATCATCTCCCGGTCCAGATGCTCCTGCTCCTCGCTACTCATGGCACCAGCAGTCGTTCAGCGAGGCGATTGCATAGAGACAACAGTATGCATCCAACCATCCTAAGGTGCAGCAGCTGACCGTGCTCCTGTCCAAGTTGTTGGTACTGCAGTCCTTCCCTTTCCAAATGGTGGACTCTGCACCGTTCAGAGAACTAATGGCTTGTGCCGAGCCGAGATGGAGAGTTCCAAGCTGTAATTCCTTTTCCAAAAAGGCAGTACCAGCACTTCATAAATCGTTTCATAGTTTGTAAGGCTAAAAAAAGACAAGTCGTCCATCTAGTTCAGCCTGTTGTGCTAAGGTGTTGATCCAGAGGAAGGCAAAAACCCCCAATGAGGTAGAAGCCAATTGTCCTCTTTTTTTTTTTCCAGCTTTCGCTGGCATTACTTTATCAGGCCACATTCCCGCTTCTGTTTTTTGGTCAGTTTTGCCCTCTTAAGTCCCCAGGGAATTTTATAGTGAAGCGATTCTAAGAGCGGCGGCAGTCATATGCGTGTCATACTAAAACACAACATTGTATAAAAACCAAACCAAGCTCCCACAACGTTCTACAGCACCCTGCAGGCTCTGTGCAGCCTGGAAATAGCTGTTTTTTAACGTGATTCGTCCCGAAGTAATTCGGACCGAAACCAATTTTGTCGGGAAAGTCACTTTTTGAGAACTTCACCCATCTCTAACTATAACATATAAAGGATACATATCATAACATGTAAACCCCAACACACAATTCGTTCAATGTTTTGTCTCAAGGAATTAATTGGCAAATTCTCCATGCCGCACAGCGCTGAGAGCCGAGATTGCATTGTGCCAATCTCTCCATAGACTACAATGGGAGAAGTAGCTCGCGCTCTGATTGGCTGGGATACCCAAGCCCCCGCTAGCTCAACCAAGCAGCTCTTTTCTGCCTTTTTACTGTATTTTGAACTGTCCCGCCTTTGAATTTGATTGGTTCTAACTTCTCCATAGGTTATAATGGGTCCCTGTCGCTCCTATTCTGATTGGTCAATAGTTCTCCATAGGTTTTAATGGGACACTGTCGCTCCTATTCTGATTGGTTGGTTTATGCCGACCAATGAGAAACGCTTACAGAATTTGAATTACTGTATTTCCCGGCAATTTCGAATATCCCAATTCCCGATGTAGCGCCGGTCTCGGCGACAAACGCGTTGTTAGTGATTTTATTTATGTATGTTTATAGAAGGTTTCAGCTCTTTTTCAGAGAATATTTTACACTTAATAAAAATGATTTTTTTAATCATACTCCATGCCGCACGGCGCTGAGAGCCGAGATTGCATTGCGCCGATCTCTCCATTGACTACAATGGGACAAGTAGCTCGCGCTCTGATTGGCTGGGATAGCCAAGCCCCCGCTAGTTCAACCAATCAGCTCTTTTCTTTATTATTACTGTAATTTGAACTGTCCCGCCTTTGATTTTGATTGGTCTTTATTTCTCCATAGGTTAGAATGGGTCCCTGTCGCTCCTATTCTGATTGGCTGGTTCATGCCGACCAATGAGAAGAGCTTAAACAATTTGAATTACTGTATTTCCCGGCAATTCTCTATATCCCAATTCCTGATGTGGCGCCAGTCTCGGCGACAAATGCGTTGTTAGTGATTTTATTTATGTATGTTTACAGAAGGTTTCAGCTCTTTTTCAGATAATATTTTACACTTACTAAAAATGATTTTTTTTATCATACTCCATGCCGCACGGCGCTGAGAGCCGAGATTTCATTGCCCCGATCTTTCCATAGACTACAATGGGACAAGTAGTTCGCGCTCTGATTGGCCGGGATAGCCAAGCCCCCAATAGCTCAGCCAATCAGCTCTTTTCTGCATTTTTACTGTATTTTGAACTGTCCCGCCTTTGAATTTGATTGGTCAATACTTCTCCCTAGGTTTTAATTGTTCACTGTCGCTCCTATTCTGTTTGGTTGGTTTCTGCCGACCAATGAGAAGTGCTTTCAGAATTTGAATTACTGTATTTCCCGGCAATTTCCAAGATCCTAATTCTTGATGTAGCGCCGTTCTAGATTTTTGGAAAGTGATTTTATTTATGTATTTTTTATTTTTGAAGGTTTGAGCTCTTTTTCTGATAATGTTTTACGCCTTTATAAAGGCGATTTTTTTGGAATCATACTCCATGCTGCACGGAGCTGAGAGCCGAGATTTCTTTTGTGATCTTCTATATGTTTCCTCTCATGTTACGTTCTCGCTTCACTTCGCCTCCGCCGGAGCATTTAGACCAGAATCAACCAGGTCTGCCTGTCGGAGCTGCCAAGCGCTGCAATGCGCCTCACTTTGCTGACTCGCGATCGTACATGCCTCGGAGTTTTCGAGCACGCCGCGTCCTGCCCCAGAACGCCTACACTGCGCCCACACTGCGCCCATTGCCCGCCCCTTCATGCGGGGCGCAGCTGAAAGTGGCGAACGCTGTGCCTAACATCGCATCCCTGCGTCCGACAGGGGATTCGGGCTGGGGAGGCGCAGGTTACGCCAAAAAACAGGCGAAAAGCCCGTTCATACATGTCGCCCAAAGTCTCTAACATCCACCAGCTCCTGAAGAGGATTCCAGTGGCTGAAACCTGTGAAGCTCTAGTGAACTCCACGCCCAAGAGAGTTAAGGCAGTGCTGGAAAATAATAGTGGCCATACAATATATTGACACTTTTCGCATAATTTGTCTATTTTTACTTAGGGTGTACTCAGTTTTGTTGCCAGTGTTTTAGACTTTAAGGGCACACCAAATTTATTTTGTTATACAAGCTGTACACTGATTACTTTACATTGTATCAAAGTGCCTTATCTTCAGTGTTGCCCTATGAAAAGATATAATACAATATTTACAAATATGTGAGGGGTGTACTCAGTTTTTTGAGATACTGTTTGTAAAATATCATGAAAGCTATATACTACTGTGTACTCTTTTTAGTGTTAACAAAAGACTAAGCTGTAGTTCTTCAGAGCATTTATCAAACTTATAGATCGTCAGTATTCTCCAAAGTATGTCTCGGACAGTAATCTCCAGTGTATAAAGTTAAATAACATGGGCTTAACAACTGCCAATAGCAATTGATTCTAGGAAGACCATTGAAGCCATTGTATGTTGAGACCATAGGACGGTAAAATATACCAGTGGCATATATACCTTCTTACAGTGGGGAAAAAAGTATTTAGTCAGCCACCAATTGTGCAAGTTATCCCACTTAAAAAGATGAGAGGCCTGTAATTGACATCATAGGTAGACCTCAACTATGAGAGACAAAACAAATCCAGAGAATCAAATTGTCTGATTTGGAAAGCATTTATTTGCAAATTATGGTAGAAAATAAGTATTTGGTCAATAACAAAAGTTCATCTCGATACTTTGCTATATATCCTTTGTTGGCAATGACAGAGGTCAAACGTTTTCTGTAAGTCTTCACAAGGTTGGCACACATTGTTGCTGGTATATTTGCCCCTCCTCCCTGCAGATCTCCTCTAGAGCAGTGATGTTTTGTGGCTGCCGCTGGGCAACACGGGCTTTCAACTCCCTCCAAAGGTTTTCTATGGGGTTTAGATCTGGAGACTGGCTAGGCCACTCCAGGACCTCGAAATGCTTCTTACAAAGCCACTCCTTTGATGCACTGGTGGTGTGCTTGGGATCATTGTCATGCTGAAAGACCCAGCCACGTTTCATCGTCAATGTCCTTGCTGATGTAATGCTGAAATGTTTGCACTCAAAATGTCACGATACATGGCCCCATTCATTCTTTCATGTACACGGATCAGTCGTCCTGGTCCCTTTGCAGAGAAACAGCCCCAAAACATGATGTTGCCACTACCATGCTTTACAGTAGGTATCATGTTCTTTGGATACAAGATAGCATTCTCTCTCCTCCAAAGACGACAAATTGTGTTTCTACCAAACAGTTCTACTTTGGTTTCATCTGACCATATGACATGACATTCTCCCAATACTCTTCTGGATCATCCAAATGCTCTCTGTCAAACTTCAGTCGGGCCCGGACATGTACTGGCTTAAGCAGGGGGACACGTCTGGCACTGCAAGACCTGAGTCCTTGGCTGCATAGTGTGTTACTGATGGTAGCCTTTGTTACGTTAGTCCTAGCTCTCTACAGGTCATTCTCTAGGTCCCCCGTGTGGTTCTGGGATTTTCGCTCACCGTTCTTGTGATCATTTTGACCCCACAGTGTGAGATCTTGCGTGGAGCCCCAGATCGAGGGAGATCTTCCATGTATGTCTTCCATTTTCTAATTATTGCTCCAACAGTTGATTTCTTCACACCAAGCTGCTTGCCTATTGCAGATTCAGTCTTCCCAGCCTGGTGCAGGGCTACAATTTTGTTTCTGGTGTCCTTCGACAGCTTTTTGGTCTTAACCATAGTGCAGTTTGGAGTGTGACTGTTTGAGGTTGTGGACAGGTGTCTTTTATACTGATAACAAGTTCAAATGGTTGCCCTTACTACCTCTAGCCTCTTAAAGAAGAAGTTACAGGTCTGTGAGAGTCAAAAATCTTGCTTGTTTGTAGGTGATCAAATACAATTATTTCTAAATCAAACAAAATGTGATTTTCTGGATTTGTTTTCTCTTTTTGTCTCTCATAGTTGAGGTCTACCTATGATGTAAATTACAGGCTATTTTTTTAAGTGGGAGAACTTGCACAATTTGAGGCTGACTAAATACATTTTTCCCCACTGTAAATGTATGTTTTTCTTTGTATCTGACATGAAATTAGAATAAACCTTGCCAATTTTAATTCAATTAGGATTACCAAAATTATTTATATTTTCAAAATGCCAAAATAATGAGAGAGAGAGAATTTTTTAGGTATTTTTATTACTCTCTGCGAAGTCAAAAGTTTACATACACTAGGATTACTATGCCTTTAAACAATTTGGGACAGCCCATATGATGATGTCATGTCTTTAAAAGCTTCTGATAAGTTTATTGGCTACATCTGACTTAACTAGAGACACAACTGTGTATGTTTTTTTTGTTTTTGTTTTGTTTTTCTCATTCAAAAACACAGCTTTATTGAAGGAAATGAATTATGACAAATAGTAGCACAGAGTAAAATAACAGACGTGCGAACTTCCGCACCAAAAATGCAAATATCACAAATGCAAATATCAAAACCAAGACATGTAGTCAAATCAGGGTAATGAACTAATCAAATTACAGTAACTTCTCATTATGGTCAAATATATTGCGCAATGATGTGATAACACCAAATCCTACAACTGGGGTGCAATAAATGACTACCATCACATAAACAGATTGCACACTAACACGACACAAAGACCATACAGACAACAAAAAGGAGGGAGAGGAGTAAGGGGGGAAAGGGAGAAGGAGGCTGCCCCCAAAACCAGACCCGGGTCCAAACGCAACTGACCCCATGTGGTTCCCCCCAAAAGAGGCCTAAAAAATCGGGAATGAACCCCAAGACAAGACCTATCCAACAGATATAAAAAGGGGGGCCCTCAAAAGAAAGAGAAATATAACGAGGGGGTTTTAAAAGTGGTCCATAAAACCAAGTGCCTGAACATGAGAAATTTGATCAGTGTAGAAAAATCAGCCCTCCATTCTTTGCATAAAATCAATCTCGCATACCACCCTCCATCGAGGGGGGAGGGGGAGATTTCCCTTCGGGGAATAATGGATTGGGCAGCCTTAAAAGTAACGGGGGAGGGAAATTTTTTTGAACCTATTTTGGGCATGTAAAAACTTTTAAAGCAGCGGGCCCTTTGGGGAACCCTGTTACTTCCTTTATCCTGTTATACTCAGACCAGAACCCGAGCTGGGGACAGCCCCCCCAAAATATGTTTCATGGATCACTCCCTCCCAATCCCCAACACTGACCCCGATACCAAGGGGTTACCATTTGTGTAAGACAGCAGGCACCCTTACTACGGGAGGGGAATTTGTAACTGTTTCCTGATCTTAGAGGCTTTCATACCCTTTTGGGTCAGTTGAAAGCATTATGCCATGAAGATCAGAAAGGAAATCCCAACCGCCTCCCAGTGACGGCAGTAAACGGATTTGGGGGAAGAAGGAGCAGAGCAAGTTATAACAACGGAGAGACATGGCATGGGCTAGAATTTGCTAAAAAAAGCTTCTCAAAGTCTGTAGGGGGCCTTGCTCAGGTCCAATTTGGATTTAATTTTGTCGAAAAAAATGAGACAATGGATTTTTGGGTAAAAACCCCTGCAGGGATGCCCCCCCCACCGGGGATGCGGGTAGGGTTTTAAATTTTCTTCCTCCACCGTGACTGTAAAAAAGGCAAGGGAGAAACCCTTCCCCCCAGAAAAGGGTGGCCGACACACCCCAGGGGAATTTGGGTGTCAGTGACCGGGTACACAGGGGCCCTCCATCAATTAAAAAGGAGTCCCTATGAACTAGAGGGAGTCAAGGTGTGTCTTTTAAAGAAAAATGAGAGATTTTTGATCGGGGGCCAAAAAGGGGGAGCACCCCCAGACAGAGAAAACAGATCCCCCCCGCCAACCGCCCCCAAACCCCCTCTTATTCTGACCCGGGGCCAATCCCAAGAGGCACGCAAGGTGCCAAATGAGGTAAGGAGGGTGTTTGGGGTTTTTTGAAACAAATAAAAAAATTTTAAAAGACCGACATTTTAAGCCATTTATTCTCCCAAAACTATAAACATCCTTTTTGGCCAGGTGCCCAAATCTTTGATTGTCTATTAAGTAAGGGATGAAATTGTCCCGTAAAAAAATTTGGGCAGTAGTGAAATACGTATGCCAAGGTAAGGATCCCCCCTTGGCCAGAAAAAGGGGAAGTGGGTAAAGGAGAGTTTGCCGCAGAAGGGAAACATTCCCCCCCGTTTGGGGTTTTGTCTTGAGTTAGACAAATTCCAAATTGTGTTATGGGGGCCATCAAGGATGGGAGAAAATATGGGGGTTTGAAAATTATATAAAAAAGGGTCATCCGAAACCGGAGCATTTGATTCTTGTGCTCCAATGTTGATCCCTTTAATGTGGGGGTTTGCTCTAATGGGGTCAATGGTTCTTTATGATATACATATAAAGGGGGAATAAAGGACACCCCGCGCGTTCCTTTGAAAAGGGGGGACGGCTAAAAGAGGGACCCATTAAAGCTGCAAAATGGGGACATATAAAGGGGGGAAATTTTAGAAAGAAGAGTAGGGCCCAAACCAATATGGGTCAAGGTTTGAGGAAGAGAAGGCCATGATTCCGTCCCAAGGCCTTCCCCGCTCAAGCGACAGGACCATCAAAGGAAGCTTTGGGAGTGAGCATGGGGGATGATGTCCACTGTTTGTCGTGTCCCTCCGTTGCCTCCCTACCCGGGAAAAAAGCCACCTGGCGGGTGCCGGAGAAACCAAGCAGAGGGTTAACCGATTTACTATTAATTTAGATACATTTTTGTATCAACATTAAAAGCGATGGGCGTAACCTACAAACCTGGGACTTTCCCTTTTGGGAATAACTGCGACATGTGCCTAGTGCTGAGCGGAAAAGGATCTCAGGGGAAAAAGGCGTTAAACATCTGTGTAAAAAAGGGCCCAACGGTTGAGAAGGTCTTGAAAAATGTGGGTAAACCTCGGGTCAGGGCTTTTACCGCCCGGAAGGTCCACAATCACCAGCTCTAGCTCTTGTATGAAAAAAGGTCTTCTAGGGAGGCTGACGAAGGAATTTTGGCAAAGAGGGAATGGTGAGGAAAAGTATTTCTTACAAGGGCATTAGAGGAATGAGGGAGGTTATACAATTTGGAATAAAAGGCCTGGAAGGTCTTAGCGATATCATTGGTGCGGGACAACAGCATTGGCCATGAGTCTTTAGTAGGGAAAAGTGGGATTGCACTTGTGGAGCGGGGGGGCACTAGCCACATGCAGCCCCCTTTTATTTCCAAATTCATAAAAACTCCCCAAAAAACGCGTAATACGCCCCACTGGCCAATCGCAAGTCTTTCAGTTCCCCAGTACCGCAAAGGGAAAGGACACTTTGAGCATTTTAACGGTGGACCTTAGAAAGTGCCGAAAATGGAGCCCCTCGCCCTGCCCGCTTTAAATCTGGCACCCTGTTTTTTATTAAAACCCCCCCCAACCCACATTTTTAGAGCCTCTTACGAGCCCCCGGTGAGGAAGTTTCTCCCCGTGTTTTCCTTGGGAAATTTAGAGTAGTCCCAAATAAACCCCGCAAAAAAGAGAATTGAAACAGGGATCGTTTTTGTTTTTCCGTTCCACAAGGGGCGCTGCACAGCGGGAAGTCGGAGGGGGGCAATAAAAATGGCAGTGGTCTGACCACAATATCTCCCAATGAACTGTCGTCACCCAAAAGGTTGAGCAAGGTGTTGGACCAGTATGTATCCACCTGTAGGGGTGGGGAGGGGAAAAAAAAGAGTAGTTCTGTCGGAGGGAGTTGTATCCTCCTAGTCACAGAGCTGGGAATTGGGGGAATCGCTTTCTTCAACTCTTTTGATGATGGAAACCAAAATCGACTCCCCCGAGGAGTTATCTAATGTTAAAGTGTTAAGGGGTGTTAAAATCCCACAGGCACCACGTCCCCTAAACCCAAAGGGATGCTGTATCAATGAATGGGCGAAAAAGGTGGCCTGGGCACATTTGGGGCATAGGTTTTTTTTATGGGGAAACAACAGTCCTTCTAAGAAAGGGGCCAAGATGAGTAACGGGCTTTCTGGGTAAAAGGTGAGGAAGGAAAAAAAAGGTGGGAAAGAGCGGGAAGGGAAGGGGCTACTCCCCCCGGGGTCGGGGTGGTGAAAATTTTCATGAAATATTGTCTATTTTTGAAAGGAGGAGCAAACCCACCTTAAAATGTTTTCCCGGAAAAAACGTCAGCCTTTTCAGGTTTTTTTTTTTTTTTTTAAACCTAGAAACAGCTGCTTCTATTTTAACCCTATGGAAAGTCAAAGAAATCAGCCAAGATATGGAAGAGAATTGTGGACTTGCACAAATCCATTTGGCATTATGAGGAAAGAAAATTTTCGGCAAACGAAGCCAAAAACCAAAAATCCCAGAAAGATAAAGCTTTGGCGGAAATGGGTCTTCCCAATGCAATGACCCGAAGCAAATGCCCCCAAAAGGAATTACAAGGTGGGTTAAGGGTAACCAAGTCAATGTTTGGAGTGGCCATCACAAAAAACCCCCATTTCAACCCATGAAAATTTATGACAAAACTTTAAAAGGCAGATGTGAGCAAGGTGACCTACAAACATGGCTCAGTTACACCAGTTCTGTCAGGGGGAATGGGCCAAAATTCCTAACAACTATTGTGAGAAGCTTGTAGAAGGGTAACCAAAACTTTTGACCAGAGTCATACAGTTTAAGGGCAATACTACCAAATACTAATGAAATGCATATAAACTTTTGCCTTTGCAGAAAGAAATAGAAATGTCTTAAAAAGTATCTGTCTCTTATTATTCTGGCATTTGGCAAATATAAATAATTTTGGTAATCCTAATTGACCTAAAACAAGTAAGGCTTATCCTGATTTCATGTCAGATAGTGAGAAAACATGTATACCATATATGATACCTTTACACAATGTAAAATAGTCAGTGTCCAGCTTGTATGACAGTGTAAATGTGGTGTGCTCTCAAAACACACAAATATCAATGTCTAAACCACTGGCAGCCCAAGTAAGTGGAAATGGATAAATTGTGCCCAAAGTGTCAATATTTTCTGTGGCCACCTATGAGATTCAGATTGTGGAGGTGGCAGCAACATCAATAGACTACAGAGTGGCAAATGACAGATTGAGGAGGTGGCAGAAACATCAGTAGGCCACAGACTGGCAAATTACAGATTGAGGAGCTGGCTGCAACATCAATAGGCCACAGAGTGGCACAATGACAGAGTGTGGAGCTGGCAGCAACAGCAGTAGGCCACAGAGTTGCAAATGACAGATTGAGGAGGTGGAAGCAACATCAGTAGGCCACACAGCGGCAAATGACAGACTGTGGAGGTGGCGGCAGCATCAGTAGTCTACATAATGGCCTAGTGAAGAGGGGGGAGATGAGTGGCAATACCAGTCCCGGGTAAAGATGGTGAATGGTAGATGGAGCAGCTGGCAGCAGATGTGTGGCATCAGGCAGGTGGCAGCATCACAATAGTAGCTGAGGCAGGTAGCCAGAAGAATCCAGACTCATTTATCAAAGTTTTGGTGAGGCATCATGGGTGATCTTATCTGATGCATAAGGCATTGGTGTGCGGAAATCCTGGCCGATCCACGCCTGATTCATCTTGACAAAGGTCAGTCTCTCCAAATTTCAGGTGGACAAGCGACTTCTCCTTGTGGTAACTAGGCCCCCCGCCGCACCGAACACCCGTTCCTATGCCACACTACTAGCCGGACAGGACAGCTTCTCCAGTGCAAACTCGGCAAGTTGCAGCCAGACATCCAGTTTGGCTTCCCAGTAGTCCAGCGGATCTTCTATAAGGGGTGGCAGAGATCTGTCCAAGTAGGCCACCACCTACTGGTTCAGGGTCTGCTCCAGGTGCTGCTGCTGCTAGTGAGTACCCTCCTCACTAGTCGAGTGAAGGAAGCTTCTCATTAATGACTCCAGACAGGCTGCTGCTGATGGAGCTGGTACTGCTCCTACCTCCCCATTCCCCCACAGCAGCTGTGGCAGTGGTACTTGAGCAATGAGGAAACCCCAGGTCAGACCTGCCAGAGGATGGACGATGGCGCCGATAGGCAACGGACAACTGACTACATAGGATTTCTCAATAGTAATTGCATTTGTCCTTCCTCTCGACAGGTGAAAAAAGGCTCCCATTTTGGACCTGTAGGGTGGAGAGCCAGAAGTCATCCCCCTCCCTGATGGTGACTATTCGTCTGTCACTAGCTAGGTAAATCAGCATGCAGCGGGCCATCTGCGCAAGTGACTTTGAGGGACACCCTGCCTCCATCTCCAACGTTTACTGCCAGGGTGTGTCTGGGTCATCTGTCTCATCTTCATCATCTCCTGCTACCTGCTCCGGCTGCTCCTGCTCTTCTGTTACCTGAGTAGAAAAACCACTCATTTCTCCAGACAGTGCTTGTGCTCGAATGTCCTCCTCCTCCTTCAGTTCAGCTCCCACCACTCATGTGGCCACGAGATGTCATCGCCACATCTCCAGTTCCCTGACCAGACAGATTTTGCAGCATCTGTTCCAAGACATGAAGCAGTGGAATGATGTTATTCATCCCAGAGTCCTGGCGACTGACAAATAACGTGGCCTCTTCAAAGGACCTCAGCAAACGCCAGATGTCATGCATGAGCTGTCACTGGCTGACATCAAAATTACCCAGGGAAGTACTCCTGTCCACTTGGATCATCAAGAAATCATTAACGGCCTTTCTCTGTTCATAGAGTCGGTCCAACATAGGGAGGCTGGAATTCCAACGGGTGGAAACATTGCATATCAGCCTATTTTGGGGGAGGCCGTTCTGCAGCTGCAGCTCAAAGAGGGTGTGCTTGGCTCAGTAGGAATTGATGAAGTGCATGCACAGTTTCCTGGCCATTTTTAGAATGTCTTGCAGATGGGTAGAAGACTTGAGGAACCGTTTGACAACCAGATTGAACACATGTGCCATGCAGGGCGCATGGATCAGCCCTCCTCGGTGCAGCGTGGACACCATGTTCCTATCATTGTCTATCACTATGCCTCCAATTAGCAGTTGTCGCAGACAAAGCCACACATTGATTTCGTGTTGCATGACGCAGAGCAGTTCCTTCCCTGTGTGACTTTATCCACCCAGGCAAACCAGGTGTAGAACTGCGTGACACCGCTGTGCCCTACACATGTGGTATGGTGGAGCAGCACTTAGACTTGTGGAAGTGGTGGAGGAGGAGGCGGACATTGTCGCATTATCAGCAGTTTGACAACGTGGAGGAGAAAGCGGTGTCTCCTGTCCAAGTTGTTGGTGTGGCTGGGCAGGAAGCACATTCACCCAGTGGGCCGTAAAGAACATGTACTGTCCCTGAACGTAGTTACATTTCCACACGTCCACACTGCTGTGCACTTAGGAAGACACCAACAGGCTCAAGGACTGTCCCACCTTCTGTTCTACATATTTGTGCAGGGCTGGTACTGCTTTTTTTTTTTTAAAATGATTGCTGGGGCCATGAGTGGCGAGGGGCAGGAGCATGTGGACCGGTAGATGATGGGAAAGAAAAACAGTTCCATTCGGCAGAGGTGGTGGAGCCTTGACTGGCTGAAATGGGAGGCGTGCCACTGGGCGCTGCTTCTGCGGCAGGATGGACCACCACATCTGAGACACGTTTCTCCCAGGCCACTGGATGGTGACGCTGCATGTGTTGACGCAGGGCGATCGGCTACATCATCATCAATTAGTGTATGCCCGTCAATGCTGTCCTCCTCAACAGTCTCGGTACGGAGAGCCTGACCGCTCACAACATAACCTCCCATGCCACTCTGCACTTCACTTCTTGACCACCTACTGCAAGTAGCAGCGGATGTCTGCCCCACCTCTTCGCTGCCATGTAGCTGCTGACTGTCCTCAAATAGTTCTTCCTCGCTTTATAGTGGTGCAGAACCCAGACCACATAGTAGCTCTCTCGCTGAGGGAATCGAACGGGACAGATGCGGGTTGAGGACAGGTGAGGGCCCCTGACCTTCTCCCGGGCCATGCCAACTAAGGGTTGTGTCTGACGAACCAAAAGACTCTTGGCTGCGGTTGTCAGATGTCATCTGGGAGGAAGTGGATGACCTAGTCAACCAATCAAGAACCGTTGGCTTAGTTATCAACACACGGCTGCTAGATGACACCGGCAGTTTGGGCCTCACCGAGTCACCCCTGCTGCGACGTCCCCTTAATGTGCTGTGACATGTGTCTGCTACAGGAACATTTGTGCCACTGCCACTCACATGTGCAGGCCTTGCAAACTCTTTGTTTGACATACTGTTTGATAAAAAATTTACAATACAGCAGACTGTTTAATGAAGATGTCTATATATGATAAATACACACCCTGTATTTGACTCAAATTACCCCACAAACAAGAGGATAAATTGACCCTTGATATAAAATACCCTACAGAATGAATGAGATGGAATTCAGGCGTGTATGTGGCAGAAATATACACCCTGTATTTGACTCAAATTACCCCACAAACAAGAGGATACATTGACCCTTGGTATAAAACACCCTACAGAAATAACCAGATGGAATTCAGGAGTGTATGGGGCAGAAATACTCACTCTATATTTGACTCAAAATTACCCCACAAACAAAAGGATACATTGACCCTTGGTATGAAATACCCTACAGAAATAACCAGATGGAATACAGGCATATATGGGGCAGAAAACACACCCTGTATTTGACTCAAATTACCCACAAACAAGAGGACTCTAAAGTTTGAATAAAGGTAAGAATTGTTAGAGAATTGCTGGAAAAGTGAGAATTCTAAGATGTATGTGTCATAAATTCTGCAGGAACAAGTTATGGCCGGGAATAGTCATCATGGTGGTCTGGGCCAGATGGAGAAGAAAAGGGAAAGACAATGATTCTCATCAGAGAAGACATTTTCCTGAATGTCAGTGGTTATTTTGCTTCTGTGCTGGATCGGTGTTGTTTTCACTGTCATGTGATGGCGACCTGAGCTGTTCGCTCTATATGGTAATATTGTAAGTTATATTGGTGCTTGTATAGTGGCAGCATACACTTCTCCCGGATTGTAAAATCAAGTGCACCCCTGTCCTTGACCCTGTGATTATTGTTTTCTCTGCACCACTTTTACTTTCTTGCTGGTGTTTATAGTGTTTTTTAATTTAGATCATCCAGCTCCACAAGGACAGAAAAGTAAACAAATTTGACTCTCAAAATATAGTAATATAAAAACATGTGTTTTTAAGTGACAATTATAATTTATGAGTACATGGAGGGGTCTGTAAAAAGAGATGTTGTTTGAAAAGTGTTTTATGTAAATTGGAGCAAAAAGCTTAGCGACAGCCCCAAGTGGCAAAAGTTCTAGCTATGCCACTGCACCCAACATAATGAAAAATGAAAATTAAAGAAAATTAAGCAGATAGCTAATGTAGATAAAGCAAGTTCTTACAGGTACAAGTTAGAAAGAGCTGCTAGAAGCTGGAAATCACTTTCTATGATAAGGATAGCAGCTTATTTTGCTTTATATACCATGTACCAGAAAAAAATGGTTCTGTCTTCTTCTAGCGCCCAAAGGAGATTCTCATCATGGCACATGTAAAAAGCAGTACAGGACATGTACAGTAGTACAGCACTGTAGAGACTACCACTGCATGTACTTCAGTAATACAGATGTTTTACAAGTAAAATGTTTATGATGATTGGTTGGATCATGGTCTGGTGCATTATATCTTGAAAAGATATTCAATATACAATGTCCCAGGAACGACCATTATATGTTGAAAATATTGCTGTAATTTGACCTCTGTAACACCTACCACAACATGTCCTTTCACTAAGGCTATTGTCATAAAATTAACATTTAGGGCCACATTTATGAAAACTGTATAGGTCTAAAACTTTCTTTGTTGCCCATAGCAACCAATCAGAGCACCCTTTCATTTCATTTAGTGCTCTGAAAAAATTAGAGTGGCACTCTGATTGGTTGCTCTGGGCAACAAAGTGAGTTTTAGACATATAATATTTTCATACATGTGGCCCTTCGTGTCAAATTTTGGAAGTAAGAGAAAAAACAAAAACGAGACAGCGCTCCCTAGCGCAATATTGCGACTTTTGAATAAGAAACACTAGTACTTATTTTAAGCACTAACCTTCTAATGTTGTGCAAAGGAAGGCACAACACTTTTTTTAAGCATCCAAATATTTGGAACCGAAGAATCACAGTCGTCCGCAGCCGTCTGTCCGTTTTGCTCCATACGCCCGGTGCACGGGGTCAGGGTCGTAGCGATCCAAAAGGTGTGAAGATTTTCTCCGGTTTGCCCAGGAAAAAACTCCTTTAAATGGACTGTAATGACAGCGCTGAACGTCTTTTTAGTTGAAGATTTATTACAAATAGCAATTGGAATACGCGTTTCGTGTGTAGACCACACTTCCTCAGTTCCATACACAAAGTGCTAAAACCATGGGGTTAAATACAAAAAAACTGCCAGGTCTGCACATGTCAAACAAGGGTCAAAGGTTAAGGGAACAATCAGGTAAGAGTTTAAAAAATAGATAAAAATTGAATAAATAGATTATGTATAGATCACATTTATAAATTGTACATCCACATAGAAATAATCATTTTAAAAGTATTACAAGAAGAATTATTATAAAAAGGGAAAAAAAGAACAAACAACTTTATTTAAAAACGAACAAGAATTAATTAAAAAAAAAAAAAAAAAAAAAGGTTGAAGTGACTGGATGCAGCCATTATAGCCTGCTGGATTTGTTTAGGGTCTATCACTAAGGGTAATAAAGGTGCTATTTTGAACTTTGTATTTAGCATTTATATTACGAATGGAGAAGAGAAAAGGAGTGTCAATCACGACTTATAACTTTTAAATATATTTCTCATTGAAGGTCTCCTGTAATAGTGATTACCATGGCCCTCTTAAACACGAAACGCGTATTCCAAATGCTATTTGTAATAAATCTTCAACTAAAAAGACGTTCAGCGCTGTCATTACAGTCCATTTAAAGGAGATTTTTACTGGGCAAACCGGAGAAAATCTTCACAAATTTTGGAAGTAAGATTCCTTCATCTCATCATAGCTTGACAAAATCCTTATTTCCAATAAAATAAATTTGTATTGATAATGGACATAATTCCTTATAGCAGTTCTTGAAAATCCATAGCTTGTGAATATACCTCTAGTATGTATAATATTATTTTTCTGCCTTATAGATATTAAATACATGCAGTAATTCTAAATTCTATACCAGATGTACGGTTCAACTTCACCATAAGCCAAAAAAGGTTACAAAAAGGGTGTAAAGCACCTTAAGCATAAGAGACCACCATTGTACATACACTTTGTGTACTAAAACATTGATTTTCAGGAAATATATGTTCACAAATATTTAATGTTATGCAGTCTTTAAGTAAACATGAGGTTTTTTAGTCTGTATAAGTTAGTACTAAAGAATCCATACAGGATCTGTTAACTGCTGTACAGATTACATGGCAATATGCTGTACGCTATGCTAGTAAAATATTGATGTAAAATTACTGTATATCTTGTTTATGTATCTTGAAAGACAGGACTAGGTCCATTCATCTGGAATATAATTAGCTAACTCAAACATTCAGAATATAAACACCTTTCAAGGAGCATTTTTAGTACTTTAATTCACTGTTGATTCTTATTTACCAGGTATAAAGTATTGTTGCACTCTTTGCAACAAATGCAATACTTTCAGTTCATGTAGGTGTGAAAACACAATTTCTACATGTGCAACAGTTCAAATTTCCAAAATGCATGTTTTTGTTCCTATTCCTCCTCTCAAGATATTTTACGGTGCATTCTGAAAACATTTTATGTTCATTAAATTATTATCCTACATGTCTCCTTAAATCATTAAGAAATTCCTGTAACTCCTATGAAAAAATGGTTAAGAATATTAATTAAAATGATTAAAAACTGGTTGACTTATTTAATGCAGTAATATAAGAAAGTTACAAATTCACCAAAAAAAGAGAACGTAAAAAATAAAACTAATAATTTTTTTCTAATTCCAGTACATCTGCCTGAATTTGGCAGCTGGCTGCTATCAGGCACTACATAATGTATGGAGATGGATGCTATAAATTACAACATTTAAGTCATCTACAGTTCTTATAAAAGAAAAATGAAGTATCAGGTCCATAAGATAATTTCACAGTTGTAGTAATGGTAAACTAACACGCAGCAGATTATGTTTTGGATATGGTCAATAGGGAGTCTGTCAAAATAAAGCTTTTATTTTGTTATTTATTTTATGAAGGTAAAACATGAATTACATTCACAGACAAAAAGGAGAAGTGTGACTTTTCTTTACACTTAAGACTATACACAGCTGGTTTTCTTTTCAAAATATCTGTTCACATTTATTGGCACCTAAATGGTATGTTTACCAGAGGAGTTACATATAGTTACATAGTTAGTACGGTTGAAAGAAGACACGTGTGCATCAAGTTCAACCAAGGGTGGGGAAAATGTGGGTGAGGGAGAGAGACAAGGACTTCAAGAGCGGCCTCACCACTGGTTATTTTCCTGAAAACCACAAGGCAAGAACCAATCTGCTCCAGTGGAGACCATATCTTTACCCCAGAGCCTCCACCAGCCAGGATCCAGAATTTTTTCATAGCTACGTACGCATTAATATTCTTTAGTTCCAGGTAGGTATCTAGCCTTTCTTTAAACTCTCTTACGTTCCTGCTGTGACCAGCTCCTCAGCAGGCTATTCCACAGATTCACAGTTCTTACAGTGAAAAAGCTCTTCTCCTCTGGAGATTGAATCCTTTTTTCTCTAGTCGAAGGAAATGTCCCCTTGCCTTTGAGGGGGCTTCACTTGAAATAATTTTACCTATACATTTTTGTAGGGACCATTTTTATATGTATATAAATTATTCATGTCCCCCCGAAGCCGTCTTTTACTCAAGTCTAAATAGTTCAATTCTACTACCTCTCTCATAACTAAGATGAGCTCCATTCCCTTATAAGTTTTGTTTTGCTCGTCTTTGTACTCTCTACTAAGCACCATTTATATCTTCTATATAAAACTGGGACCAGAACTGAACAGCATAGTCTAAGTGTGGTTGCACCAATGCTTTGTACAGCGGGTAGAATTAATCCTTGTCCTGCCCGAGTCCATGCCTATTTTAATACACGCCCAAATTTCTTACTTGCCTAGAGGCAGTTGATTGACACTGCATTGCTATTCTGTAGTCTTTTGATCTACAAGAATGCCCAGATTTTCTCAAAAAAAGCGATTCTCCAAGTTTTTCTCCCCCTAGGACATATGTGCCTGTAGATTATTTCTACCCAGATGCAGAACCTTACTTTGATTCCACATGAACCCCATTTGCCAAGTGTGGGAGGCCCATGCCACTTCAGTGTGTCCAGGTCTTGCTTGCAATTTATGAGCATTTCCATAGATTGCACTACTCTGCATTAGCTTCGTGTCATTACCAAAAATAGATAACCGTTGATATGATCCCTTCCACTATTTCATTTATAAATACATTAAATAAGTGAGGACCATACTTGCCTCTCTGCGGCACACCACTTCACATACCGGGGACACTCAGAGTAGGAGTCATTTACCACCTCTCTCTGATTACGATTCACAGCAGCAGTTTTTATTCCAATTACACACTGTTATCCTCTAACCCAATGGACTCTATTAACTACAAGCACGAATTATGCGGGGACAGTGTCTCAAATGCCTTTGCATGTTAATGAAACACAATATCCACAGCATGCACGTATCCAGACTTCTACTCACCTCTTCTGTAAAAAGATCAGATTGGTCTGGACAGCTTTGTACTTCGTTAAATCCATGCTGGCAATCATAATAATATTGTGTTTGTCAACTTACTCCCTGTATATGTCCTTATGAGCCTCAAAACATTTTTTCTCACAACTGATGTTAAACTATGGTCTAATAAATACCTGGGCAATAACTTGGAACCTTTTTTGAAGATGGGAACTACAGTTGCCTTGCGCCAGTCTCTGGTACTATACCAGTCACGCCAGGGAATCTTAAATTTCATTGTACAGGGGCACACGATAAACCGAGCTGAGATCTTTAAGAAACTCTTGGGTGTATGCATCAGGGCCTGGCAGCCTTGTTAACATTCAGTTTATTTTAACTTGGCTTTGTCTTTTTCTATCACTGAGCCATATTATTTATAGCAGATGATGTATTAACAGTACTGGCACCACTTACATCTTGACTTGGCATCACCCCCCATCATCCACTATCTCATTTGATTGCATTTATGAGCTGAAGGAAAACTATTTAGTAACCTCTGCCTTCTCTTGGTCACCTAGTGACCAGCTCCCATCACAGGATTCTTAAGGGTTCTATTGCTCTGACTTTAGGCTTTTGGCATTTATTATGCTTTAAGAATTTAGTGGGGGTTAGTCTTGCTTGTCCCTCGATCCAAACTGCCTTTCATTTTGAATTTTAGCTGCTTTTATCATTTTTTACAGATTTTATTAAGCTCTCAATAATTTTCAAAGGCTGAATGCGACCCCTCGATTATATTTTTTAAATGCCACTTTTTTTATTGTTTATTGCTCTCTTACAGAGATAGAAGCTTGTTGGTTTTCATTGCTGCAATATATATTTCCCCAAAGTTTATTTAAAGCTCCCCATCTGGCTTCTATATACTATTTTGCTAATAGCTGCTCCAGTCTAGGTTCCTGTATTGCATCTCTTTCAATGAAGGAAATTTTGGCCCTGTTTAAAATCTAATGTTTTTGCCTTCCCGCTCTGTTTTTCTTTTTTTCCAGTTTATGCTAAATGTAATTTATTGTGGTCACTGTTACAAGACTTTCGAAAACCTGACCAGCTCGTCACAGGTTATGCTTTGGTTAGAAATGACAAGATCCAACAGTGAATCACTTCTAGTGGGTTCCTCCACAAACTGCCCCATAAAAGTATCCTCTAAAAAGCTTGAGGAACTTCCTTCCCTTTCAGTTGATGCAGAACCCTGAACCCAGTCAATGCGGGAAATTTAAAGGTCACCCATTATTTATCTCTGTGACCTGGCCGCTCTGCCCGCACCATTTGATTATGCTTCTGTTGTTCTATCTCCTCAGTGGATGTTCAGGGGGTCTAAAAGATTACAACCAAAAATAATATTTTTGCATTTAATCCCATTGAGTTTTCCAACCCACAATGTTTCCACATAATTAGCTACTCCGCCCTGATATTACCTTTTCACATTTGCTTCATATCCTCTCTTACAGTACAGAACATCGCTCTCCCCTCTGTGCTGCTCTGGTCTTTCCTAATAAATAAAACATTGAAGGGTTTTATTTTTTGTTTTTTTTTTTTTGACCGCCATCGTGCGGAGGAGTCCAGCCATGTTTCAGCAAGACCTACACATCATTCAGCTCCTCTACAATCTAGGCCTCATGTTCCCCCATTTTGGTTGCAAGGACATAGCATTTGTGAATAGGACATTTTAAGTTCCTTCCAGTTTTACACTTTCCGTCAAACGGTTTGGGAATTGTTTCTAACATGTTCATTAGAAGGTATGGGATCATACATTACACGATCAGTTGTCAGCTTGGATTAATCGTTTCCCTGTTCAGATGACGGCTTTCGAAATTAAAATATCTTTTCGAGTAGATGGCAATGGATTATACATTACACATTCAGATGATGGACCAAATGGGAATTTTACATTATACCTTTAGTGGACTGCATGTGATTATTAATTTACACAATTAGTAGATGGCATGTGGACATGAGATTACAGAGATTTTGTGGTAGGTACCTATTATCTTCAATGTTGTTTGCAACACATGGATCTTCATTTTCCATGGTCTGCTCCACATCACCAATTCATTAGCCACCGCGAGTATAGTTGCCTCCACTCTCTAACCTATCTACCCTTCAGTTTCTATATTGTCCTCCTCTCATCCCTAGTTTTAATACTCCCGAACCCTTCTAGATTTTTCCCCCAGCACAGCAGACCCCTTTCATTCAGGTGCAATTTTTTCTGTAGAAAAAAAGGATTGTACCCCAATGAAAAATCAGCCCCTGTGCTCTAAGAACTCAAACCCTCCAGTTCCTACACCGAGACTTCAGCCATGCATTAACTCCTGAGCTCCCGCTGTATTTCTGAGTAGCGAATGCATCGGCGAGTTTCTGGAGTAACTCACAACCTTGGAGGTCCTTCACTTCAGCTTGAGCTAGTTCTTTAAAATTATTCTTTAGGATCACTACCCTACGTTATTCTGTCATTGGTTCCAACATGAACCTCAACAGTGCTGGTCATCGCCAGCCCCTCCCGTAATTTATACACCCGGTCCACCACAATGCCGAACCCTGGCACCAGGGAGACAGCCAAAACCATTTCGGTTGAGGCGGTCCTGGCGGACAAATTATTCTATCCGTTTCTGATTATGAATCCACTTACAAATTCTAAATGTATTTTATTACCTGTTTCCCTTCCCCCTACTACCAGTGTGCTGCTCTTCAGGATGCTAGGAAGAAGCAGTGTCAACTAGAGGCTGCATTTCTGAGGACTGTTATCCCCAGCATTATTACCAAACTTAGCAATTTTGCTAGGAATCCTCTGGAGAAGTGGCCTTTCCTTTTTTCTGGTTAACCTCTGAACTCCCCTGTCTACATTAAACCAGTACACTGGCTCCTCTGCTGATCCATACTCCCACCATCGACATTTAGCCACTAACTGTATGGCTCCTAAGAGTAGTAAACTCTTCTCTTTCATTGGTCTATCGCCCTCAGTGCTCGCATCTTTGACTCCTCTAGGTCGAAAATTGCGAGCTACCAGAGTAGCAACATGCCTCACATCTGCTACAGCGGTTTACCCTGGATCTCCTTTGCTCCAGTTAGTGCATTTATATTGCAGTTTGTGCACTGCTGGGATTAATTGCCAGTGAAGCTGCCCATTATCTGGAGCCAACAGAATATGAAGGAGAATAAAAAAAAGTTAATGACGATTGAAGTTTTAATAAAAGAGGTTTGTTTACTTACGTTTTTTTCTCCTGTTTTTAACTCCAGTTTGTTAACTCAGCACTCTGTTCTCCTACAAGCACTAGTTTGAGCCATAGCAATGGAGCCACACAATAGAAAGCCATAGTGATTCGAGGGACCCACCGCAAAACTTGTGTACTCCCTGTCTGAGGTTGTCATCCAAAATTTCATGATGCATGGCCCCATCTGTCCTTCCTTTAACATGGTGCTGCTGTCCTATCCCTTTTGCAGGAGAACACACCCAGAATATGATGTTTCCACGGTTGGGACACTGTTCTTGGGGTTGTACACATCCTTCTTCCTTCTCCAAAAATGGCAAGTTGATATCATAAAGTTATCAAATAGTTGATATCAAAAAGTTCTATTTTGGTCTCATCTGACCAGATAACTATCTCTCATGTGTTCTATGGATCATCCAGATGGCCATTGGCATACTTCAAATGTGCCTGGACATGTCCTGGTGTGAGCAGGGGCATCTTGTTTACCCTATAGGATTTTAATCCATGACGGCGCAGTGTGTTACTAAAGGTAATCGTTGAGACTGTGGTCCCAGGTCTATTCACATCATTGATCAGGTCCTCCCAACTAGTTCAGGGCTGATTAATTACCTTTATCAGAATCATCCCTACCCAAAGAGGCGAGATCTTACATGGAGCCCCCATACCAAAGAAAATTGACAATCATCTTGTGTTGCTTCCATTTTTAATATATTGCACACAAAAGATGTTGCATTCATACCAAGATGCTTGCCTAATTGTCCTGTAGCCTATCCAGCCTGTTGTGTAGGTCTACAATTTTTCTTTGGTGTCCTTAGACAGCTCTTTGGTCTTTGCCATGGTGGAGAGGTTGGAGTGTGATTGATTGAATGTGTGGACATGTCTTTTATACAGGAAACAAGTTCAAACAGGTGAAATCATTACAGGTAATGAGTAGTGATGAGCGATCAGTAAAAATATCGCAATCTAAGCGATTGCCGATTTTGAAAAATATCGTGCCGATTTACGATTTATTATTTCGGTCAATCACTGATTCCTATTAAAGTCAATGGGAGAGGATGACCAGGTTAATTTTTAGACCAACACAAATATAAAGGAATAAAAATGAATTAATTGAATTCATATTTATTTGTTTATTTTCGTTACCCCCATATTATTGTTCATTTTATATGCACATCGGCATAACTTCGTGAGTCGTATCATTTGAGTTCTGCCATGTACAGTTTGATTATTGATTTGCATTAGAAACCTATAAGTGAGTTCGCTCGCTCTCCCATTGGCCCAAAATTAACGCGCCTCTTTTAACTTAGCCATCACAAACAGAGCTTGTCTGCATTTCTTTTCCCCATAGAGCTCTATGAGATAAAGTAGCTCAGTTGTGATTGGCTATGAAGAGAGCCCTATACTCTTCCCCAATACCAATCACTATACTAGATATTTCCCATAGACAGTAATAACTTTTAGGGAGCCTTCTATCGCGCACTCTTCTTGCTCCACTCATTTTAGATGCACTACATATGAGTCGGTGGATTCTATATCTGCCGCACTGGCCTCAACCAAATCAGCTCTTTTCTGCCTTTTTTAATGTATTTTGTATGTACGCCTTTTCATTTGATTGGGTCAATTCTTATCCATAGGTTATATTGGGGTCAATGTCGCTCCTATCTCTGATTGGTTGGTTTCTGGCCGACCAATGAGAAGAGCTTCGAAGAATTGATATTACTGTTATTTCCCAGGGGCATATCTTCTATATCGCAATTCCTGATGTAGCGCCGGTGTCTCGGCAACAACGGCGTTGTTAGGGATTTTATTTATGTGATGTTTATAGAAGGTTTGAAGCTCTTTTTCAGAGAATGTTTTACACAATAATATAATACAATTTATTTACTAATTAGTCGATGCTGGAATGCGCTTGAGATTTCAGTTGCCACGATCTGTGCATTGCTTCAATGGGACAATAGTAGCTCGGCTCTGATTGGCGGAATAGCCAAGCCCCACCGCTAAGTTCAACCAATCAGCTCTTTTCTGTCCTTTTTCTGTACTTTTGAACTGGTCCCGCCTTTTCATGTGATTGGTCAATACTTCTCCATAGCTTATTATGGTTAATGTCGCTCCTATTCTGATTTGGCTGGTTCTGCCGACCAATGAGAAGAGCATACAAGAATTTGAATTTAATGTTTTTCTCGGCAAATTTTTCATTATCCCGATTCATGATGTAGCGCCGTCTGGCGGCGGCGGCGACAAACGCGTTGTTAGGATTTGTTTGATTTTTGTTTTTAGAAGGTTTGAGTCTTTTCAGATAATATTTTACACCTAATAAAAACGATTTTTTTAATACATACTCCTGCCTCACGGAGGCTGAGAGCGAGATTTCATTGCCTCCAATCTCTCAGTAGACTACATGGTACAAAGTAGCTAACGCTCTGATGGCCAGGGATAGCCAAGTCCCCAGCTAGCTCAACCCAATCAGCTCGTTTCTGCTTTTTTAATGTATTTTGGACTGTCCGCCTTTTCATGTCTATTGGTCAATACTTCCCATAGGTTTTAATATGGCGTCACTGTCGCTCCTATCCGTTTGGCTGGTTTATGTACCGACCAATGAGAAGATGCTTACAGAATTTTTGAATTTACTGTATTTCCCGGCTAATTTCAAGATCAAAATTCCTGATGTTGCGCCGTTCTTGATTTTTTGTTTGCGATTTTTTTTCATGTATTTTTTTAGAAGGGTTGAGCTCTTTTTTCTGATAATGTTTTACACCTAATAAAAACGTTTTTTTGGAGCTGAGATTTATTTCTTGAGCGATACTTATATATTTTCCCTTTAAATTTTAAATGATCACCACTTTTTCTCTACATTTATCGTTTTTAGCAGCTTTGATTTTTAACTATTATTCTTCATTCATTCATTTGAAAGACACTCCTTTTTTGGCTCTTCACATAACATGTTTATGTTTTCTGCTGTTTTTCCAGCCTGTCTCGAATCGGACTGTCACTGTTAGCCGCTAGTCGTTCTGCGCCTAAGTCCGCTCACTGCGCCTCACACATGGCGTGGCGCAGGGCAGAGGGAATTTTTCACCGAATGTATGAGCACACCTCCTAAGCAGCGAATTTAGGTGGCAAGTACTCCGCATCTGCGTCTAAGTCCCGCACTGCGCCTCACATACTGGGAGGCGCGGTGGATTTACCACTCGCATGTATGAGCGCACCTCGGGCGCCGACATACATGAGGCGCAGCTTTCACGTTCGATCTAGCGAAAACGTGCGCTCCGACTCGGCGAGCTTTATACATGTCACCCTAAGAGTCACGGAAAAAAATTCACAGGCTAAAATAATTAATTCCTTTCAATGGCTAACCGAAAAGATGGAGGCAGCATTGCCATAGCAGTACTGCAGTAGCAGATGCTTCGGGGTCACCTGTGAACGACATGAGAATCCGTTGGTATTGGAAATGGTACATGGTAACTGGCAGGAGACCAAGAACATGTCATATATTTGGTGGCAGCAAGAACATGGGAACACGGAGGTTCAGCTGGCAGCGCCGTAGTTAGAGTGGGTGTGGTGGGAGCCAGGGTTGTCGTCCGTCGTCTATTAACCGTTTCATGCATCTAAATCAAATGGGGTGCCCACCAATTACTACTTCCTTTTTTTTAATATAAACTCCCTGACAGGTGTACTTGCCACTACTGGCAACACCTGGCATCCCTATTTAGATTACCCTGACCCCCAACCAGAAAATGCCTTTATTGTACCAAGATTAAAATAGCAAGAACAATCAGCATATCAAAACAAGATTTTTGTGAAAAAGGACATGGCTTTCGCTGTCTTTTCCCGCAGCATTGACAACAAAACCAGCACAGATGCTGGTTACCCTCAGAAGAAAATTTGTAAGAAGAAATAAGTACATTAAACCAATATTTTCGTGAATAGGACATTGACTATCGCTGTCCTTTAAAGCATCATGACCACAAGATCAACACAGATGCCCTAATGGACCCTCAGAATAAAATTTGCAAAAAGAAATAAGTATTTGAATCAATATTGTAGTGAATAGAACATTGGACTATCGGCTGTCTTTTACCGCAGCTTGGACACCCAAAACCAGCACAGATGCTTATGGTCCCTCAGATATAATTGGTAAGCAGAAATAAGTATAGTATTTTGAAACCAATATTTTAGTGAATAGATACATTTTGACTATTGTGGTATTTTACCCACAGCATGCACCACAAAACCAGCACAGATACCCTTATGGACCCTCAGAATAAAATTTTCAAGAAGAAATAAGTATTTAAACCAACATTTTAGTGAATAGGACTTTGACTATCGCTGTCTTTTACCGCAGCGTGACCAAAAAACCAGCATAGATGTCCTTATCTACACTCACAATAAAATTCGCAAGAAGAAATAAGTATTTGAACCAAAATTTTAGTGAATAGCACATTGACTATCGTTGTGTTTTACCGCAGCATGACCACAAATCCAGCACAGATGCCCTTATGTTACCCTCAGAATAAATTTTGCAAGAAGAAATAAATATTTGAACCAATATTTCAGTGAATGGACATTGATCGCTGCCCTTTTTACGCAGCATGACCAAAAAAACAGCACAGATGCCCTAATGGACCCTCAGAATAAAATTTGCAAAAATAAATAAGTATTTGAACCAATATTTAAGTGAATAGTACATTGACTATCGCTGCCTTTTACCACAGCATGACCCAAAAAAGCAAAAGATGCCTTTGGACCATCAGAATAAAATTGGAAAGAAGAATAAGTAATTTGAGCAATATTTTAGTGAATACGACATTGGCTATTGCTGTCTTATACTGCAGCATGACCACAAAACCAGCACAGATGCCCTTATGGACGCTCAAAATAAAATTTGCAAGAAGAAATAAGTATTTGAGACAATATTTTAGTGAATAGGACATTGGCTATTGCTGTCCTTTACAGCAGGATGACCCCAAAACCAGCACAGATGCCCTTATGGAGTCTCAAAATAAAATTTGCAAGAAGAAATAAGTATTTGAACCAATATTTTAGTGAATAGGACATTGGCTATTGCTGTCTTTTACTGCAGCATGACCACAACACCAGCACAGATGCCCGTATGGACCCTCAGAATAAAATTTGCAAGAAGAAAAAAAGTATTTAACCCAATTTTTTATAAAAAGGGGAACATTGACTATTGTACCTTCAAAGCGGCATGCCAAGAACCAGCAAATCCCTTAGGGGCCCTTCAGAAAAAAATTTGAAGAAGAAAAATTATTTGAACCAATATTTTAGTGAATAGGAAAATTGACATTCTCCCCCTTAAAAGCACTGGCCACAAAACCAGACAATCCCCAAATTGGCCCCAAAAATTTAAAATGTAAAAAAAAAAAAAAATTTGAACCAAAAATTTTAGTGAAAAGTACATTATGTCCTCCTTTTACCGCGCATCCCCAAAAAAACCCAGCACAATGCCTGATGGACCCCCAGAAAAAAATTTACAAAAAATAAATAATATTTAACCAATTTTTGTGAATACACATTTGACTATCGCGCCCTTTACCGCAGAAAAACCCAAAAAACCCATCACAGATTCCCTTATTTTCCCCCCTCAATTAAAATTTCTAGAAAAAAATAAGTTTTAAACCCCAATATTTTATGAATGGGAATTGACTACGTTCCTTCACAGTCATGACCACACAATCCCCCCAAAATCCCTTAGGGGACCCTCAGAATAAAATTTGTAAAAAGAAATACAAAAATATTTGAACCAATTTTTTTAGTAAAAGGGAAGGGCTTTGCGCTTTTACTGAGCTGACCACAAAAACCAGCACGACCTTAGGGCCCCGAATAAAATTTGCAAGAAGAAATAAGTTTTTAAACCCAATATTTTAGTAAATTTGGACATTGGCTATTGCTGTTCTTACAGCAGCAGGGCCCATAAAACCCCACAATGCCTAAGGGCCCCTCATAATAAAATTTACAAAAATAATAAGTATTTGAACCCAATTTTTTTAGTGAAATACTTTGACTGCGCTGCCTTTTACCACAGCATGACCAAAAAAAAACAGCACAAATCCCCTGATGGACCCTCAAATAAAATTTGCAAGAAGAAATAAGTATTTGAACCAATTTTTTTAGTGAATAGGATATTGACTATTGCGTTTTTACCGCAGTCAGTCACTGTCGTTTCCAGTTGTGGAAAAAAAGCTTATAACCTGATTTAAAAATTCATCCATTGGTTTTTGGGGAATGACTCATTCAAGCAAAACCCTCCCAAATTAGGTTTTTTAATTTTTTTTTTGGGGCAAAAAAAGGGTAGTTTTGGAAAAAATTTTTGGGCCCCCTGTCATAAATGTACCCAATCCTAGTTTACAGCCTCCCTTGCTCATAATTATCGGTTTTAAATTTTAGGTGTTTTTAAAAAAAACTCCACACCCCAGACTTTCCTTGAACTGCAATTTACCTCTGAAACATGCCAAAAAAAACCACCCTGCGACCCAAAACCTTGATTATCAAGAGGGGGAAGAGAAGTCCCCTGCAGGGTGGTTGGCACCTTTACTGGTTCACTAAGTAAAAAGAATTAAAAAAGATTTGAAGAGACTAGGTGTTTTTGACAAACCCCGATCCAGCCCGAACCCGCAAGACAATGCTAGGAGGAACGTTTGTTGGTTCGAAAATCAAAGCCAGTCCTCTTCCACTTCAGCACAGCTCCAAAGGTCTGGTCACCTCAAGTCCCTGTGTAAACTAGAAATTTGTAGGATTCTGTCTTGAAATGACCTCCATGGCCCAATCAGTGCCAGAAGCAGCACTTAACAAAAGGAAATTTTAAAAAAAAGTGTGGCATTTGCCAAGGCCCACAGCAGCTAAAGGATGGACGCTGGAAAAGTGGCAGAAGGTGGATTTCCTCAGATAAAATCTTCAGTTGAATTACACCAAAAACTGCCACAAATACTGCGGGAAAACCTACTGGAGCCTGTATGGATCCAAGATACACCCAGAAAACAGTTAAGTTTGGTGGTGGAAAAATCATGGTCTGGGGTTACATTCAGTAGGGGGGTGTGAGAAACTTTTGGGCATGGTGGAAGGCAATATCAATAGCCTAAAATATCAAGAAGTATCAATCCTGCTCTTACATTCCCCATATAAAAAGGGGTCAAATTTTGCAGCAGGATGGTGCTCATCTCATTACATCCATCTCTACATCAAAGTTCCTCAAGGCAGAGAAGATCAAGGTGCTCCAGGACTGGCCAGCCCAGTCACCAGACATGAAAATCATTGGAAGACAAAACTAAAGAATCTTTACGAACTATGGGAGGCATGTAAGACTGCATTCTTTGCTATTCCTGATGTCTTCATCAATAAATTGTATGAATCATTGTCGAATTGATGGATGCAGTCCTTCAAGCTCATGGAAGTCACATGGCTCTAATTGCACCACAACTTCATTCACCAATGTTATGAAATATATCTTTGTATTTGAAGTGAATTATTTGTTTGATTTTCACATTACCTTCTGTTGGCGACAAAACTTTTGTCTTGCCAAAATCTGACCTTTCTGTGTTCCTTAAATGATCAATATTTTAGCAGTGAAGCAAATTTATTTTCGTTAACAAAACCTCATTTGGGAGAGTTTCAGCTTGCATATGAGTCATTCCTAAAACCAATGGATGAATTTTAAGTCAGGTTATAAGCTTTGGTTTCCACAACATGGATAGAATTTCTGTCAGGGACTGTACTGCCACGGTGTGTCTGGGTCATCTGCCTCGTCTTCCTAATCCTATGGCTGCTCCTGCTCATCTCCTTTTACCTGAATAAAAAAAACACTCAGTTCGCCAGACACTGCTTGTGCTCCAGTGTCTTTCTCCTCCTCCTCCAATTCAGCCCCCACTGGCCTCATGTGGCTGTAAGATGTAGTCGCCACCTCTCCACTCCCCTGACCAGACATATTTTGCAGCATCTGTTCCAGTACATGAAGCAGTTGAATGACGTTATTCATCCCGTAGTCCTGGACTGACAAATAACATGTCCTCCCCAAAGGGCCTGAGCAAATGGCAGGTGTCACGCATGAGCTGCCACTGGCTGACATTTAAAATTACACGGGAGTATCCTGTCACTTGGATATCAAAAAACGTTAATTCCCTTTCTTATTCATCAAATTTCCCCCCGTTCACAATTTCCCCCGTTATCAATTTCCCCCCGTTCTCAATTTTCCCCCTTTCATCAAT
>JAODAL010022484.1:0-64630 GCA_025379985.1 Phyllomedusa bahiana | reverse complement strand
TTTTTTGTTTTTGGCTTGGGGTCGGGACACGCCCCGACCGGTTTCCCACCACCTAATACGACCCTGAAATGTGTTTGGGGGGCTGACATTTCTTTCACCCTTTTGGGGATATGCCCCAGCAGAAATGCCACGGCCCCCCCCCTGCGTGTGATTGGCTCCCTGCACACCTGTGTTTTCCCCCCTCTGAGCTGTTAAAAATCGTAGTGAAAAAAAGGGTCTGCTGGCTCTATAACATCCCCCAGCTCTAAGGTAAATGATCTGGGCAATTACTCCCTTTTTAAGTCAGGACCCCCTCATATAACAATTTTGCCCAATTTATTTAAGGGGGGCCCTGACGGCTTTTAAAGAAGGCAAAAACAAAGGTTTTATAAACTTTATTTATGAAGAACTAAGTGATTACTAAAAAAAAGGAAGATAGTGTGATTTTGTGTATACTTTGCTAATATTGATTACAGAAAGCAAAAGACATTTTTTTAATCTTAATTAACAAAAGGGAAAAAAAACCCCATCTCTGCCCCAGGGCTCCGACCTGGCTCGGTGGGTCCACCGGTAAAAGCGATAAGGCAAGGCATCACTTTTGTCCTATGAGTACAATACAAAAAAAACATTAAAAAACTGTTTCCCCCCCAACAGATCCCCAGTGCCTTATGGGGTCCATGAGTTAATTAAAATTACTGCTTTATTTACATGCACATTTAAAAGCCCCTAAATCTATCCTGCCCCGGGGACCAAATTAGCATCACTATAGCGGTCTTAAACTCGTGCATCACAAGGTTAAACTATTAAAAAGCACCTAATCGTCTCCTGCCCCCAGGCCCTTTTATAAAAGTGCAGTTTGCGGGTTTGGGGTGCTTTTTTTTTTTTTTTCCTTTGGATAAGAGGTCGGTTGACCACTGAGGGGGCCGGGGTTTGGCTTTATTGGGGGGTAAAAGTTTATAGGACGCCGACCTGAGATCACTGAAAGTCGTGGGCAGCTTAAGCATTTTTTGATCAAAATATTTGAACCGAGAATCTCAAAGTTTTTTCATGCAGGACCAGTTAGCGTCACCATCGCAGGTCTTCAAATTCAGTGCCATACTTACACCTCACCAGATTTTCAAATCTGTCTTAATCTCCATCCGCTGGAGAAGCCAACAGCGGTGAGAACAGAGAGATACCCTGGGATTTACACAGGCGTCCCCGGTCCAAGATGGCTTCTGCTCTCCCCATTGTGTGCTCCAGCTTATACCTCATTTGAAAACAAGTGCCTGTGTAACCAAATGTTACACAAACTCTGATAGGTTACATTTGTCCAATATATCATCTCTCTCTTGAATAGCCAGTTCTCGAGAGGTCACCTTACACCGGACAAAGCCATCATTAGATGAGAAACATCAGAAAACTCCTGGAAACATAGATACCGAAACTGTGAAATAATAAGAAAACTATGCGATAATGAGACTAGGTGATGAAGACTCCTGGTGGGAACACTCTTCTCACCAAACAACTATGTGATAAGAATACATAAACAGATATTGCTTTTACTAACTCTTGCAGTCACTAAGAAAGTTACTTTATTATATGAGTTAAACCAAGCTGTCTTAAAGGGATCCAAACAATATAGATTCTTGATGGCCAAATAACCTATTAGCATTACAAACACAGTCTTATCCAGGCTCCTGCCTGTTAACAGGGGGAGAGGAGGAGGGGGAGGGCAGTGTGCATTGCTCCATATAACCCAGTCTGCTGCCTGGTAACAGAAGGGAAGGGGGGGCAGTATACAGTCCTCACATGTCTCATCAGTTCATGCTGTGTGTATAACTGCATATACCACAGTAATACAGACTCCTGTAAGTTAACAGAGGGGAAGGGGTGGGGGAACTATTCACATGTCTCATCAGTTAAGGCTGTGTGTATAAATGCATATACCACATAAAGGAGCTTGTGGAGCCTGAAGGCTGCAGAAATAAGAAGCATGCAGGAGGCTACAGAGCTGTTATGTCTAGACAACCTTCTGCATCCCCTGCTTCATACAAAAAGATGATGTCACAGTTCTTCAGTGAGACACACCTCCCGGGAGGAGAGACATGCCTGCTGAAAGGAGAGACTCGTCCCTGGATTTCAAATTCAATCTCAGAGAAGTAACTGAAGAGCATGAACAGTTCAAACAATACAACCCCTTTAAGAGAAAATGAAAGTCCTGCTGCCTACATGTAGTGTGTGACAATTGTCATTGTATAAGTGCATATACAGAGCAAACTGTTAATCATTGTATTGGAGCAGAGTAAGCAGGACTTTCTCTTTCACTTTTAGAAATCCTGTCAGGATTTACTATTGCTTTTTGCTCAGAAATTCAGCATCAAACCATACAAAGCATTATATGACAGAGCTCAGTTTTCCATCTTCTGTCACATGCTGCTCTCAGGTTTGCTTAAAATTCACATGTGTAATTTTGTAGCATGTGTAAGTTGTACAGCAAGATATACATTTCAATTACGACAGAAGTATTGTATCAAATCTAAAAACCGACCTTGTATTTATACATTCAATGTATCAGCCTTATCCTCTAAGACATGGGCAACCTTGGGGGGGTTGGTTCTAATATTAGTAAATCAAGGCACATAAATTCTTTATTTTGTTACCACTAGCGGAAGCTTATAACTTATTGATTTATACTGAGTTCAGTTAGAACTTCATAAATCCCTATAAAATAAGCTCCCTCTAAAGGTGTTAAATACTAAGACATTCTAGACCCACAGGGACTTATAGAAATTCAGGAACCCATAAACCATCCATTGAAAAATGTGTGATGTAGTACATATTGAATGTTGGCAAAGTGTGTTTAGTTTAGGAGCAGAGGAAAGAAGGAAATTTTAACATCTCCATTGTGCACATCAACAAACTTGAAACCAACTTCCTTTAAAGGGGTTTTGCCACAATCTCATTTCATAGCTCCTGCATCCAGATCTTCAGCTCTGTGCTCAGAAGGAGGCGTGTGTGATTTGTTTGAATTGAACATCATGTGACCCAGCAGGATGACATCACCAGGCCTTTTCTCTCTCTAGTCACAGAAAGGTCTGTTTATGTATAAAACTGTGAGTAGCTGAGAGATAAAGCTTTTGCTTACTGTCACAGCGCTTGGCGCCGTGGCTCGCCGCGGCCGTCCCCCTGCGCTTATGGGGTCCGGCGCGTGTGCCGCGGCTGCCCGCAGCCGTTGTCCTTCTGCCCTTGGCCGGGAGACCCCATAGTCACCAGTCCCCGCTCCTGTGTCCGGCTCTGACAGCCGCCGCGCGCGTGCCCGTTGCTTAAGGCGCGCGCGCGATGGCTGGTCTGGATTTAAATTGCCAGCGCGCCGTTAATTGGTTATTGACGGCCGTTGGTCCTATATAAGGTATACGCCCCCCAGCACTCTTTGCCAGTTTGTTGGTGTGCGTTAGCAAGTCTTGAGAGTGTTCTAGTCCTGTCTGATTATCCGTGTACCAGTCCGTCTGCTATATTTCCTGACCTGACCGTC
The DNA here is from genome assembly GCA_025379985.1 of Phyllomedusa bahiana. NCBI lineage: Eukaryota > Metazoa > Chordata > Amphibia > Anura > Hylidae > Phyllomedusa > Phyllomedusa bahiana. Next base: position 61,137 of record JAODAL010022484.1, on the reverse strand, counting down.
TGCTTTTCTCTGACCACGAACCTCTGCCGTCTGCCCTGACCTCCTGCCTGTCCCCAACTACGCCTCCGGATTACGTTTCTGTACCACGCATTACCCCGGCCGCCAACGCAAGCAAGTCACGTCAGGGGTAGCGACCTGGTAGCCTCACGCCGCAGCAAGTCCAACCCGCTTTGCGGCGGGCTCTGGTGAATACCGGGGGGCTACTTAGACTCCGCTCCCTGGCGTGGCTTAACTATCATCGCTTGTGGTGGTCCAGCGAAACCACCAAACCCGTTACACTTACAGGCACAAGGGTCCTAGGTTCACATCCCTGCAGGAACCAAACCTGTGGGGGTTTTTTTCTCTTTAATAATGCACAAATCTCATTGAGGTTTATTTTTTATTTATTTGCACTGTTTGACTAATTACTAAGGAGTACAGAGGACAGGAGTAGAATGACAGCACCTGGGGTTTGAACACTCAGTAGCTGCTTAAGAGGAAAGGTGATGTCTGAGCATGTGCGACCAGGAGTGAGGAGCTCACAGCCCTGGTCGTATCCCTTGGAGACGAGCTGTAAACAATGGATCACTAAAGGAGCAGCTAAAAAAAAAGAGGCAGAATTTTTATAATAATGAATGGTGAAAATGTTTGTTATTACATTTCCCACGTCAATTTTACTTTGTGGCAAAACCCCTTTAAAATGTTTGCATTTACCTCTATGAAGGATCAAAGTTAAACAAATCAAATTTCTATGCAAATATGTCATTGGTGTATAAATTGTTTTTTTTTATTACAAGGGTTAATTGTCAACACAGAAGTCATGCTGTGGTTTGTAAACGCATAGAAATGAAACTATAGTGTTGCTCGAATCTAATTCAAATGAACTAGTGAAAAATTTCAGGTTCTGGATGTCTCAAACTCAAATTTATTCACTATGATCCGAAACCTAGATCTGATCCTAACCGCGACCATCACCATGATCCTAACCTTAAATTGAGGTTAAGGTTTTTCTGGGTTTGATTGGGTTAACTTACATGTTCCCTGGTGCCTCAGCTCCTGCAGTGCTGTTTCATCAATATCAATTATCTCTGATATTTCTTCCGGTTTAACGTCACATCAACAACCCTAGTGTGGAGTTGTGCTGGAAGTAATATTGGAGTGACAGCACCCCAGGACCAGCAGAACCGGGCAATGGATTAGTGAGCCCAGGGCCGGGACAAGGCATTTTGGTGCCCTAGGCAAGTACAGCCAATGGTGCCCCCCTTGCTCCCACAAAAAATGGTACCCCCACCACACTAATTCCTCTCACCCCTGCACCAGGTCCTCTCGCCCCTGTGCCTTTTCCTGTCACAAATTTTCTCCATATTCCACATAGCTCCTGTCCATCTCCTCAGCAGTCACTGCACAATGAAATCAGCCCTGACAAATTTGCTTTTTCAAAATCGCTCACCTCTATAGTGCAATACATTATAAATAACAATCACCATATAATACACAGATACATGGAGCAAATCTACCAGACGAATGATTATTACTAAAAAACACTCCTACAAAACCAAGACCTAAAACTATTACTACTTAAGGATCAAATAATACTGCCAGACCCTGACCACAAACCACCTCATGTGACTATCAGTTGTACACAGGCCCTGAAAACATAAACCACCGCCATACAGTGACCATATAGTGGTAGAAACTAGATGTATGTAGGCTCAGCAGAAATATAAGTGATTACAGTGCAGTTACATTTAGTGACTCACAAACGATGTACTTTCTGATCAGCGTCATTCACTTTTCCTTTTCTTTTCCATCCGTTTCACACCTTGATGCTGATTTCTCCCGGCCAACACTCATCCCTGCAGATTTGGACACAAATATCTTATATATAGAGGCACTCATGTATATAGAGGCAGTCAGGCAGGTATATAGGGGCATACAGGCAGGTATATAGATATAGGGGCACTCAGGCAGTATATAGAGGCACTCAGGCAGGTATATAGGGACAGACAGGCAGGTAAATAGATATAGAGGCACTCAGGAAGGTTTATAGAGGCACTCAGACAGGTATATAGAGGCACTCAGGCAGGTATATAGGGGAACATAGGCAGGTATATAGGGGCACACACACAGGTATATAGATATAGGGGCACTCAAGCAGGTAAAAATAACAACATTAACACTCACCTTACCTGCTTCCCAGCCACACGCTCCTCTTCAGGCAGACACTGGAGGCGTGATGACATCATCACGCCTCCAGCACCAGGACGCTCCTCCGGCAGCTCCTCGGGCGCACAGCCTATGACAGTTTGTGAGTCTGAGGAGAGGCAGCGTCGCAATGAGCTCACTTCATTGCAGCACTGCCCAGCTGAGCAGCACGGGGCCGCAGCAGGTCCTCAGCGCTATGAGGACCCGGCGGCCCCGCTGTGTTGGACCCATGGCCTATTGAAGGATCCAGCGATCCTCCGGTGAGCCAGTCCGACACTGTCTGTGGAGCAGGGATCGCTCGCTCTCTGCTCCGCAGAAGCTCTCAGCTGTATGTGCGTCCAGCGGATGCACATACAGCCAAAGAGACCGTCGGCTGCGGCCTGGAGCCCGGTGAGGTTCGGGGCCCCTGCCTGCGCCCCTTAGTGACAGGCAGAGGTAGGCGCCCTAGGTGATCACCTACCTCTGCCTACCCGTCATTCCGGCCCTGAGTGAACCCATTCAACCCAATTAAAAAACCCTAACCCCAATTAAGGGTTACAGTCAATTTTTTGGGGCAATATTGCCAAGCATCATTTCAGTGGCTGACCTTAATCGAAGTGCTCAGATTCAGGTAAAATTTGGGTGTAAACTTTTAGCGTTGCTCGATTCTGTCCCTATTAAGTTTTATACTAGTTTAACTCATAAACAAATTCAGATTCTGGAATTCATTTAACCTAAACCTAGCCCTAAATCTAAATGTAACTGTAACTCTTACACTAAATTGGGGTCGTGTGTTTTTACTGCATAAACAAACCCGTTCCCTGGTGCTTCTGGTCCCATCACTTCCATCTGACATCACTGAGGTAACCCTAGTGTGGCATTGGGATGGAAGTGACATCAGCTTGAAGTAATGTTGGAGCAAGAGCACTTCAGAGAGCTCTGAGAAAGAGATAAGAGAGTCCCCTAACTGGGACCCCAATTTAGAATTTGGGTTTACAGTTATGGTTCATTTTTTGGTGATTTTAGCCAAATATTATTTGTGTTTCGGGTTAACCTAAATCATGTCTTTCAATTCAGGTTGAATTTGCCTTTGAATTTCACTGCAACACTATTTACTAATATGGTCCAATTGCAGTTGCTGTCTTAAGGTCCCTGGGGATTTGATGAAGTAGATAGTTGCCTAGCACAAACACCTGAGATTAAGGAGTGTATTCTCATTCACTGTTTTCCACACTTCACAGTGCCTTCTGCATACAGTGCATTGACTTGGAACAATCTCTCCTTCCTGGTCAAAACCGCTACTGCAATTACTTTTTTTGCTATCAGTTTCTGCACAGGTTGAACACAAACATACTTTTTGCTAAGTGTTATTATTTTTTATTCCATTTCGGGTGCAAGACGTCCATAGATAAAACCTTCATGTGTACCTTGCTCAAGGTATATCTTAACCAGACACCGCAGGAGCCCCTCCCACCATCATAAATAAAATCTGCCTTCTGAGCAGTAGCTAAGACTTCAGTCAACATGAAGTTACACTTGGTTTTATGGCTGTGGATTGCTGCATCAGGTGAGTGATAAGAATATGACCTCATGTAGATGTAGAAAGAGATATCTCTGACTAATTTGAGCATCTGGTTGTTAATGTGTTTCTTTATGTATCTGTCTAATAGTTGATATTATACGATGTCAGAAGAAGGATTCGGTGACACAGATGCCCTCTGTGTGGACAGAACATGAAGGATGCTCTGTCACTCTTCAATGTACATATGAAACCTCATTCAATGTATATATACTCTGGTACAAGCAGAGACCTGGACGGTACCTAGAATTTATAGCCAGGACTGACTATGCTGGTACTCTGTTTGTAAGAAGAGTTTCAGAGTCAATTTTCTGTTTCTCAATATACAAAAAACACTACAGCTTTGCTTAGTGTAACTCAGCTACTCATGGAAGATACTGCGATATATCTCTGTGCTCTCAGTCCCACACAGGTGCTTTCACTATAACTTCCATTGCAAAAACTTAGTCGTGCATTGTGATTAGAGATGGGCGAATTTCTCAAAAATTCGGTTCGCTCACTTCGCCGAATTTCCCGACAAAAATAACTCCGGTCCGAATTACTTCTGGATGAATCACTTAAAAACAGCTTTTTTCAGGCTGCACAGAGCCTGCAGGGTGCTGTAGAACATTTTTGCCATGCTTAAATATGCAGAGGGGGCTTGGTTTTGGGCTTCATACAATGTTGTGTTTTAGTATGACACGCAAAATGACGCCGCCCCTTAGAATCGCTTCACTATAAAATTTCCCCGGCACTTTAAGAGGGTTTAAAAAATGACCAAGAAACTGAAGCGGGAATGTTGCCTGATAAAGTCATGCCAGCGAAAGCTGGAAAAAAACAAGCCTGAGAGCTCAGGGGGCAACATTAGTGACAGAGTGTGGAGGTGACGGCGGGCAGCCGCAGCAAGCATGAGGTCAGACAGTGGCACAAAGACATTCTGGAGGTGGCAAAAACAGGAGTAGGCCACAGAGTGGCACAATGCAACAGTGTGGAGGTCACGACAGCAGCATTGAGGTCTAGACAGTGGCACAATGACATTCTGGAGGTGGAAAAAAAACAGGAGAGAGGCCACAGAGTGGCACAATGACACAGTGTGGAGGTCACGGCAGCATCAGCATGGGTCAGAGAGTGGCACAATGACATTCTGGGAGGTGGCAAAAAACAGGAGTAGGCCACAGAGTGGCACAATGACAAGATTTTGGGGGTTTACGGGGAGCAGCAGATGAGGTCAGGAAAGTGGCACAATGACATTCTGGAGGTGGCAAAAAACGGAGTAGGCCACAGAGTGGCACAATGACAGAGAGTGAGGTGACGGCGGCAGCAGCATGAGGTCCCGGGACAGGGGGGGTAACAATGACATTCTGGGGGGTGGCAAAACTGGGGAGTGGCCATACATAGTGGCAAAAATGGAAGGGGTGGAATGACCGGGGGTAGGAGCACAGCATGAGTCAGAGAGTGGCACAATGAACTGAGTGTGGAAAAAGTCCCCTGGCACCAAAGGCAACGCGGCATGAGTATACAGTGGCACAATGACAGAGTGTGGAGGTGGGTGGCAATACCAGTCCCTGGTAAAGATGGTTGGTGGCAGATAGAGAAACTGTCAGCAGATGTGTGGCATCGGGCAGGTGGCGGCATCAGAATATTGGCTGAGGCAGGTAGTTCTAATCCAGACTCATTTCTCACAGTTTGGGTGAGGCGTCATGGCTGATGTAGTCTGACGCCTAAGCATTGGTGTGTGGAAATCCTGGCCGATCCACGCCTGATTCATCTTGACACATTTCCCGTGGACAAGCGGGTTCTCCTTGGGGTAATGATGGCCCCCGCCGCACTGAACACCCGCTCTGAAGCCACACTACTGGCTGGGCAGGACAGCTTCTCCACTGCAAACTCGGCAAGTTGCGGCCACACATCCAGTTTGGCTGCCCAGTAGTCCAGCGGATCTTCTAACTGGGGTGGCAGAGTGCTGTCCAAGTAAGCCACCACCTGTTGGTTCAGGGTCTGCTCCAGGTCCTGCTGCTGCTGGCGACTGCCCTCCTCACTAGGCAGGTGAAGGAACCTGCTCATCAGTGACTCCAGACTTAGATTACTGCTGATGGAGCTGGTACTGCTCCTACCCCCGCACCTTCCCCCAGCAGCCGCGGCAGGAGTACGTGAGCGCTGAAGAACCCCCCGGTCAGACCTGTCAGAGGGACGATGCCGCACATAGGCAGCGGCCAACTGACTACGGAGGATTTTCCTATAGTATTTGAGTTTGTCCTCCCTCTCAAAGCTGGGAAAAAGGCTCCCATTTAGGACCGGTAGCGAGGGTCCACTAGGGTGGAGAGCCAGAAGTCTACCTCTGCCGGATGCTGACTATTCGGCTGTCACTAGCCAGGCAAATCAGCATGCTGCGGGCCATCTGCACAAGTGACTCCGAGGGGCTCCCTGCCTCCATCTCCACTGTATATTGCCACGGTGCTTGCGCGTCATCTGCCTTGTCTTCCTCATCTCCATCTACCTCCTCCAGCTGCTCCTGCTCCTCCTCTCTTGTCACCTGGGTAGAAAATCCACTCATTCACCAGACAATGCTTCTGCTCGAATGTCCTCCTCCTCCTCTTCCTCCATTTCAGTCCTCACCGGACTCATGTGGCCGTGAGATGTAGTTGCCACGTCTCCAGTCCCCTGCCCAGACAGATTTTTCAGCATCTTTCCAGGACATGAAGCAGTGGAATGACATTATTCATCCCGTAGTCCTGGCGACTGCAAATAAGTGCCTCTCGAATTGCCTCAACAAACGGCAGGTGTCACGCATGAGCTGCCTCTGGCTGACATCAAAGTTACACAGGGGAGTACTCCTGTCCCTGGATCATCAAAAAATCTTAATGGCCTTTCTCTGTTCATACAGTCGGTCCAACATGTGCAGGCTGGAATTCCAACGGGTGGAAACATCAGATATCAGAGTGTGTTGGGGGAGGCCGTTCTGCCGCTGCAACTCGAGGAGGGTGTTCCTGGCTTTGTAGGAATGGATGAAGTGCATGCACAGTTTCCTGGCATTTTCAAAATCTTCTGAAGATCGGGGGAAGACTTCAGGAACCTTTTCCCCAAACCAATTAAAACACTTGCGCCATGCGGGGGCGTATGGATCATCCCCCCCCGGGGGCAGGGGCGGCCAACCAATTTTACTCCCCTTTTGGGGCCCGTCAACAGGGTTTTCCCGATTTGCATTTTGGCGGGGAGGGGGAAAACCACACATCGATTTTTTTGCTGCATGACACGGAGGCAGTTCCTCCCCTGTGTGATTTCGCTCCCCGGGAGGAAAACCCGGGTGTAGAATGCGTGAAAACCGCTGTCCCCTTTCACTTTGGGTATGGGGGAGCTGGACTTTTGGAGGGTTGGGAAGATGGGGGTGGTGGAGGAGGAGGTGGAAAATTGGGCGGGGAGCCGCGGGTTTGACAACTTTGGAGGAGAAAGCGCCGTCTCCGCCCAAAGTTTTTGGGGTGTCCGGGCGGAAGCACTTTCACCCAGGGGGCCCGGGTAAAGGGACTTGTACGGGCCCCTGACCAAAAGTTACAGCTCCAGACTTCCCCGCTCCCAAATGCCCCTTTGGGAACAAACCGAAAAAAGCTCAAGGACGGGCCCCCCTTCTTTTTCTACTTATTTATAAAAGTGCTGTTTACTCCCTTTTTTTTGGAAAAAAAATTTAAATGGCTTGGAATTTCCCCAAATTTGGGCCCCGGCACAAGCCTTTAGTTTTCTAAATTGGTGCAGAGTCCACCTTTGGGAAAAGGGAAGGGGACTGCGGGTACCAAAACGGGGGACGGGAGCACGGTCAGCTGCTGCACCTTGGGAAAAGTTTGGACGCATACTTTGTCTTTTTTAAATTTCGCCTCATTTAAAACGATTTGCTGGGGGCCATGTGTAGCGGGGGAGAGGAGCTTCGGGCCCGGGGAGATGATGTCAAAAAAAAAAAACAGCCCCCTTCTGCAAAAGGTGGTGGGGCCTTGACTGGCGAAATGGCTTCGTCCCCAATGGGCGCTGCGGGTTTTGGGCTGTTGCTGGGGGGGAAGGAGGGACCCCCAAAACGAGCCACTTTTCCCCCAGGCCACCGGTTTGGTGCGCTGCATGGGGTTTAAACGGGGGCAGTGGTCCCAAAACGTTAGTTTTCCCTGGCCATGCTTCACTTTTTTTCCCCCAAAAGATTCTACATAACCCTTTTTCCCCGGCTCCTCCGGTGTCTTAGAAAAGGGAACTGCCACCCCCCGCCGGGGAAACCCATTTTAACCCCCCAACGCCCCCACACTGATTTACTACTACCACCGCTCCCTCGCTGGGGCCCCGTGCCGCCTTTTTTTGGATAAAAAGCGATTTTTTTTAACCCCGGGGGGCCTTGTTTGGGCCCCTCCCCTTCACACTGTGCTCCCCTGCTGACTCAGGGGCCACACAACCCCTTGCGGGGGTTCGCCGCTGCCTGATGAGCAAGCTGTTTGCCCTCTTTTTCCGGGGATGATGATGAACCCCTTGCCTCACCCGGGGGCCCCCCAATTTCGGGGGGTACTTTCATCATCTTTTGGGGTTTCATGGGCCCATGCTGCCCTCATCCCCGGGGGTCTTGGTTCAGGGGGGTGACCCCTCAAAACATGCCCCCCCCATCCAAATTCCAAAATCTATACTTTGCCCCCTACTGCAAAAAACAGGGGATATTGGCCCATTTCTTTGCTGCCAAGTAGCTGCTGACTGCCCCCCCTTCAAATTGTTCAACCTCCTATATAGTGACGCTGAGCCCAGACCACATAGTAAAATCTCGGCTAAAGGGAAAACCCCGGATGGGCCCAGGGGCGGGTTTGAGGACGGGTGAGGGGTTTTGCCCCCGCTCCCGGGCCATGCCAATTTGGGGGGTTTTTGGGGGTCTGATGTTCCCACCGACTTTTGGGCCCTGGGGTTGTCAAAATTCATCTGGGAGGAAGTGGTTAATTTTAAGGGGGTAAACCCAAATTCAAAAACCCTTGGGTTCCCTGAAAAAACCCCAGGGCCGCTAGATGACGCGGCAGTTTTGGGGCCCTCCCCGATTTAAACCCCTGCTGTGACGCCCCCTTGCTGTGTTTGGACCTGGGCCTGGAATTTTTTGTGCCCCCTCCCAACCCGGCAGGTGAAGCCCCCTGCCACCTCTCTTTTGACATACTTTTTTTTAAAATGTACAGCCCACTGTTTGATGAAGATATCTGTATATGATAAAAAAAACCACCCTGTGTTTGACCCAAATGGGAACCCCCCTAAGAACTTGGGTTAAAACCCCTTTGGGGGATAAATTGGCCCCCACAAATGGGCAGGGAAAAAATTTAAGTTTTGTGCCGTTTTTTAAAAAATTGTGTATTTTACTGAAAAATTTTAAAAACCCCATTTCAGGCTTTAAATTTTTAAACCCTTTGGATATTTAATTATGCCTTACAGAATTTTCCCTTTTTTGGGGGTGAAAAAAAAAGTTTCTTTTTTTGGGGTCAACTGCCCGAACAACGCTTTAAAAAAACCCCTGGATGTTTAAAATTCGCAAAAGAAAATTTAGGGAACCCCAAAAAATACGAGCTTTGTAGCGGGGTTTACCCAAAGGCGTGTTTTTTTACGGGACACAACAAAAGGGAAAAATTGTAATTAACCCTTTGCTTGTGAATTATTTCTACAGGAAAAATGTATTTTTTTTGGTGGGGAAAGAAAGTTTTTTTTAGTACAACAGCAGCCCAAAAAAACCTTAATTAAACCCCCCGGATGTAAAATTTCGCCCCCCAAACCCAAATTTAGCAACCACAAACTAAGGGGCTTTTTTTTTGCGTTTTTTACAAAAGGGGGGTTTTTTTTTACGCCTTATAAAAAGGGGGAAAAAATGGGGAATTTAAAAACCCTTTCCCTTTTTGAATTAGCTACGGAAAAAAAAGTCTTTTTGGCGGGGGGAAGGGCGGTTTCTTTTTTGTCACCCAGCAGCAGAAAAAAAAGCTTAATTAACCCCCGGATGTTAAAATTTCGGGAAAAGAATTGAGCAAGCCAAAAATTTTTTGGTATTTGTATTGTAAAAAAATGTTTTTTTTAAATGAATACAACAGGAACGGGTTAGTTCCCCCCCCCCCTTTGGGTATTCAAAGTGCTGTGAGCGATAGCAAAAAAAAAAAAATTTAAAAATGTATATGCCCTGCAGTGGACGCACATTGGACTTCAAAATCCCAAACCCCACAAAATAAGAAATAAACGTTTAAAAAGGAAACAGGGGCTCTGTACAAGCTGAGAAAAACCCCCAAAAAATGCTGTATTAAAAAAAGTTCCCTTTAGTAAGAGCTTTTTCAAGCACCACGGCGCCCCTTCCCCAAACATACAGTGAGAGCGGGATGAGCTCCCAGCGTCGCGCCCCCGGAAATTATATAATGCGGGGGGACGTCCAGAATCCCGCCGGTCTCTTTATTTACTTCCTTTTCTGCCCCTTTTCATGCAAGGGGTATGCCCTTCCCCCCTTTCCCGAGTGCTTTTCCCCATGTAACGCCATGTTAAATCTCAGCCATTTTAAACAATTTAAAAGCCCACACCTTCCGTTCCGCGAAGGGACCCCAAACCTTTTGACTTTGTTCAGAAAACCCAAGTTTTTTCCTTGGAAAAATTTTAAAGAATTCCACTTCGTTGTTAAAACAAATTTTGCCCCAAACCCCTAATTGTGATATACATCAGACTATAACTATCACTAACCTGAATATATCTGAAAGTGGAAAAATTGGACCTGCTTGTGGTCAAGGGTGTGTTGTCTACTCTTACATTAGAAGCCTTGTGTTTTTGGACTGACATTACATCAGACCATATGTTTTATTTTTTTAAAAATATAGAAAAGGCCCAACGAATAGTAAGGGGGCCCAAAAAATTCCCATTCTCATTGTGAAAATCATCAACCAAAGTATGCCAGACAGAATTTATCATAAATAGCATGGCCCATGCAGCTTTTGTAGTACTGCAAATAAGTTATTTTTTCTGCTTCTTCCCCAAAAACGGGAAACTAATTTTGTTTTTGGGGGGCCCATGCAGACAGCTGTATCTAGGGGTTTGTTCATAGTCTCTTGGGTTTTTTAAAAGGGTTTTTCAACCCGCCTTATGAGTCTGTATGAATGAGATTTACCCAGGTTTTTTGAATTTTTTTGTGCGGGGTGTTTAAGTATCAACTTTTTCAAATATACATTAACTAGATAAAGAGTTAACAATATTCAAGTCTAATTATGTAAATCCTTGTGTAATTCTCATCATTGTAAATTTGATATTCCATAGCTGTTGTTCTGTCTAGCAGGGTTGAAAGAATGATTGTCCGTATAGCCCGTAATGCAATACATGTAGTAATAGTTGGCCTATCTGCTGGCCGAAAAAGAGTTGTACAGTGCCCACCCCCCCCCCTTTATATCAAGTGATACAGATCCACCTTAAGTACTGCAGAGAATTCTGGCGAGAATTGATGTCACCAGGTGAAGTTGCATGCTGGGAATGCAAGAAAGGCCATCAGAGCTGAATCTGGGAAGAGTCAGTCAACATTTACACTCGCTCTCCTGTGCACGACTCATCTTTATCCATTTCTCCGACTTAGCATAGCTCGGTAAGTTAGTTGATCAGTATGCTGTGATGAGTTAGTGAGATATTAAAAAAAAACTGGTTATTAGTTAGAGTGCAGTTAGTTATCGGTGTAACCTCATGTAATTGTCTATCCCATGTGCTCACATTTTAGCAGCCATGTTTCCTTGCATGTGCTCCGGTAACTAAGAAATGTACTATAAATGTCATTGTCATGCTAATCATGACATCTGTGTTTTTCTCTGCATTGTTGTAGTTTTACCGCATAATGTCTTCCTATCAACTCCATGCCTTATCCATTTACTCAGCGTTCAAGCTTGTTTTAAACTAATAAAAAAATTAAAAGTTCAGAACAAAGTTTTGGCGCTTTATTGAAAACATAGGAGAAGGTTTGGCTGGATTCGGAATAACACACAGTGACCAAGTGTAAGAAGTCAGAACATAAAACCAGCTGCTAGTCACAAGCTATAGTGGATCAGACTATACGGAGCCGACATCACTCACATAGACCTTCACGCAAGACTATTGTAGCGGCAGCCATATGTGTCGCAAGGACGAGTGAGCATCCACCAGCACGTGCAGTGCAATCCAGACCTACCTGATATCCCGCTCCTATGCAGTTGCAGTCCGCAACCAGACACACAATGGTCTGCTAGCCAAGCAACTTCACTCAAGACAAGGTCCTATGGCCAAGCGCTCCAGCAAGACTCAAATAAAGGAAATGGCTGCTAATCGCTCGTGCTGAAGCCGAAGCCCGCATAAGTAAAATCATCCGTTTGCACGCTAAGAAATGCAATTTTCCCAACACCACCAACCACTCGCCTGCGCAGAGCGTGATCTCTTAATACCTCCGCAATCTGTGGAGAAATCACCAAGCCACAAACACCCTCTCCTCTACCGACACTCTAAGTCACTCACACACACACTCAGCTCTCGCAACTCTATCTCTATCGCTCGCACTACACCACACTATCAATTTCAATCTGGTTTCAGTTGTGTTGGAGGTGAAATGACTCCGTGAGCTTCTGAGGAAATCGAGGCAGTCCCGGAATTGGCCAGACCGAGAAGGAATACGACGAGCACAGCGGCGTCTCAAGAATATCTGGGTGCGCAACACAGGCATGGAATGTTATAGTATGGGAACGGGGCATGGCAGCGGACAACAGTGCATGCGAGGGACCAGCGCGTGAGACACAGGAGATCATTGTAGCATACACTGAAATCAACATTGACTAAGACAGTAGGTGTGGATGCAAAAGGGAAAATCTCGACTTACGCAATTGAGCTGAAAAGTATATATAAGTCCGGAGCCACAATTTAAATGGGTCTAAAATGGTGATGTATGTTAGTGTTGAAATATATAATTGAATTTAAAAGATTTGTGATTGTGTATAAGGTATATATAATTGTAAAGGAAAAAAAATAGGTATATATAGTAACATTACTAGGAATCAAATGGATGGTGTGATGTATTTGTGTAAATTAGGTTGAAGTGGTAAAATAGTAGGGTTAAGTGTATTTGATAGTATGATGTGAAAGTGATTGAGGTCGAATTTATTTGGAAATCTGAGGTTTAGACCTTTTCTGTAAGCGAGGAATTAAAGCCGGCTAAGTGGCATTGGTAGCGAGTCGGCTGAACACGCTAAAGACTCAAGAGACAATTAACATAAACTACCCTGTCACAGGCTTAAGGATGGTGTGGGAGAGACTTGATGATGCTATGGGTCCATAGAATCGTAGAAGATGCTTATATAAGAGACTCTATAACTGTCCCCAGAGTAGCAAACTAGGGCTACTGAAGCTCAGAAGCTGAGTGACTGTTATGAGGTACTGTTTGCTCGAGGCAGATGGTGATCTACCAGGGTTTAGGTTTCCTAACGACCGCAGGGTGTTAATCCAATTTAAAAAAGCTTCCCTTAATAACTAGCATGGAGAAATTTATTAATGCACGGTTTCTCGTTATAAACAGAATCATAATGTACCATTTCCTCCTTTCATAATGTTTGTAGATTTTTGTACTGAACAGTCGAGAATCAGAAATGTCCAAGTTTTGATTTTGCTATGTCATGTAACACTGCCCCTGATGTCAAACCTCAGAAAACACCAATGGCAAGTCCCACAAAAACTAATGTTACTTCCTCAGGTTTTCCTTACAGGGCTCGTAAGTCCCCCCAAGAGGAATAACATCCCTATGGACCCTCAGCAAGCATTGTCCCCACTTACAAAATATTTTTTAAATACACAAGAACCGCATCCTCTACTAAAATGCAGAGTCTTCAGGGAGAAGCCCTCTAGAGGACCGCAAGAGTTGTTCCTCAAGAGAACAACATTGCTTCAGGTTCTGCACAACAACGTACACATTTCGCCAGGAACTGCGAGCAGTGTGAAATGCACAAGTGTGGCAAGCACAGAACACAACACAGCACTACACCATGGACCACCCTCACAGGTACCCATCACAGCTGAAAGTGTGGTTAGAAAGCAGACAGAACACCGACAAGAGACACCCAGATAGTCCCAACCCTCTCATGTACGGAGATAGGCAAGGACTTGTAGGAGGAAAGTCCTTTCAAAATCTGCCCTGTCAGAGTCTACGTAAGCAGCTACAGAGAAAAGGCAATTCAAGATATATGCAACTTATACGATCAGAGCAACAGGTCTCTAGCTAAATCCACCTCTTTGACACCTTTGGCGATCAGGGCCCACTCTCCCACTCCTTAAGACATGTGCAGTACTGTCGAGACGCGGGGAGGAAGCAACCGGTACTAAGTGAGTCTCATGGATGGCCAAACCTGTTTGCCTCTGCCAACCATACTGGATGTGCAATCAGATTTTTCCTCGACAACAGGTCAGAGATGCCTACACCGGAGTAGCTGCATTTCACCCCCATTGAAAGCGTATAGCTCACCTCATACCAGAGCGAGACTCAGAGGCACCGATTGTAATACTCCTTGGGAGAGAATATACTACGAGTCCATAAGGCTAGAGCGCAGATTAATGGTCCTCAGAATGCACCATACGCCCAGAGACTAGACTAGATGGGGTCATCATAGTAGATGTCTGTCTAGGATGAGCAACACAAGCCACCTCATCCACAGTATGCTCACTAGTACCCCTTGAAAATGGAACGTCCTTTCTCTCTTCCACCTTGTCAGAGATTTCCTGGTAAAGGAGTTCCCACACAGAGATTCCTTACCTTGCCCATTCACGACCCTTCGATGTGAAGACCACGCTTAGTGACGGTGACAAAGACCACATAGGGTGCACAGTTTCCACAGATAAGAGAAGACAACAGGTAGCGTGTCCATAGAAACAGCGTTCTTGGACATAATGGATCTAGAAAAATAAAGGATGAAGTCAAAAATTTTTTGATTGCACCTTTGCCATTTAAACCCTGAGACCTCACGCTTACCCAAAACAGAGAAAGTGTTTATGGTCGATTTGTCTCTCTCTAAACAGAAAACTCCAGAGGTCACTAGAGGCAAGACAACACTTCTTGCGCCTTCATGGAGAAGTATATTCCAGAACCAACATGCAGAGATTGCACCAGCGCTTCAAGACTCTGAAGAGTGTTGGTACCTACCCATATTGTGGCGTTTATCATCCAAAGGAAACCTGTCCAATAAGAGTAGTATTTACTCAATGCAAGGTGCGAAGGTGTCTCACTCAATGATGTCCTACTGTCAGGCCCAGATCTCAACAACATACTTCTGAAGTGCTTCTACGTTTCGCAGAGATGCCTGTGGCATTTCTGGCTGATTACAACAGATGTTCCTCTGCTTTCTCGCAAGAAGAACACAGAAACTTCTTGAGGTTCTTCTGTAACCAAGTGACAACAACCCCGTAAAGACATCTAAGTACCGGATGAGAGGTGCACGTCTTTGGAAACCAGTCCTTTCCCAGCAGTCGCCATCTATGGTCTCAGACATTCAAGCCAGAGAGGTGAAGCAAAGTACGGTCCGAATGCTAGATCCATTGTGGAAAAGGACTTCTATGTTTGACACTTTTAAAAAATCCACACCCACTAACGAGCACAATCAGTCTTCTCAAAGGGTCCTCATAAATGCTTGCTCTATCCAATTTGAGGTTTGCACAGATTGCTTCCAGCACCGAGAACTTATGGAGGCCTTTCCCTCTCAAGACCAATCAGCAGACCTAAAAGACGTTGGATCTAGGCTGTGACTCCCTTCCTATGCAAAGGAGCCTGGTTGCTCTGGGATCTAAAGGCAGATGCTTTCACTTTCCAAGTCTACAAGGAAGAAAAGCCCTTCACACGCAGAGGTGTCCTGTCTGCCATAAACAGTTTATACGATCCTCTTGATTCGTAGCTCCTGTCAGTAATCCAAGGTAAATGGAGTGTTAAGAAGACTCACCCAAGACACAGCTGAACTGGGATGACCCGCTCCCCACGGACGAAAAGAGACTTGTGGGGCAAGTTGGAAGAAGTCCTTGGAATCTTTGTCCAGCCTTCATTGACACGACCATATGCTTCTGTGCCATCAACAGAATTCAAAATGCAAAGACTTTGTATCTTCTGTATGCCCACTCAAAGCGAATTGCAGCAGTGCATATCTTAAAAACTATAGATGTCAAAGACCAATTGTCATATAGGATTTTTATGAGCCGGACAAAATTGGCGCCACTCGTGAACACACAATTCCCAGATTTGAACTCTGTGCGCGTGTTTTCAGTGGAGTTGGCTGGAACTCATACAACAAGACGAAACCAGGAACTCAAGGAAGTTGAGTTCTACACAGACGCAAGGTGACCTAGGATACATCTGTAACGAAACACAACGCTTTTAATGTCTATGTCAGCAACAGAGTGCTGAGATCAGGAGAACCACTAGTCCCAAACAGTGGCACTATGTTAACCACGCATCATAAATCAGCAGACCACTGCAACCAGATCTGTTGCACCGAACCACCTGAAAGACAACAACATGTTTTATGGGACCCTGCATTCCTGAACCGTTCAACGTCTTGCACTAATCTAACCTGACACGAGTTGACTGATCAGAGGCCAGATGACGACGAAGAAATCCGCCCCTCAGTATCTGTACTACGTACAGGAGACATCTGAACACTGCCTCCAATCCCAACATTTCAGCAGGTTCTCAACCTGGAAGTCGCTGTTTATTAGTTCGCGTTTATCTCCCCAGTGCTATCGATTGTTTAACTCACATAGCTCAGACTTACAAGTCGACATTACCTGAGGAACAAGAATCCCTTCAAGGTTGGCATCACTGCAAACATGCTTTCACCAATTTCCAACCTAGAAAGATCCAAGAACTTGATATTCACATCAAACAACTTGAATGTTATGCTAAAGAACTAGACAACCAGAACAAAAGGGGCAACCTTTTTTCGAAAGACAGTACTTTTAGAAAGCTCGACCCAATAATCGACCAAGATGGGCTGCTCAGATTGAAGGTCGTCTTCAATAGATCAAGTATGGAAGCTCGGAGAGAGCAAACTATTTCTCAGACATCATCGCAGAGACTTTTCTGTTGTTTTCTCCCAAAGAGCTATGGTGACATCAGTTGATGTCGACGGGGAGTGGTTCTGTCTAAGGCTGGGTTGAAAGAATATTGCCCAGATAAGCCACGTATGCAATACTTTGTTGTAAATAGGTTGCATCTTGCTGGCCAAAGTTGTACAAGTGCTTTTTATAAGTTATTTGATTTGTGTGGATTACAGATCCACCTTAAGACTGCAGAGAATTCGGGGAGAATGATTCACAGGTGAAGTGCATGCTGGGAAGAAGAAGGCCATTTCAGAGCAGAATCTGGACAGAGGTCAGTCACACTTCACTGCTCTCCTGTGCACACTCATCTTTATCCATTTCTCACTTAGATAGCTGTAAGAGTTTGATCAGTATGCTGTATGTTAGTGTATTATAAAAACTGTTAATAGTGTAAGAGTGCAGTTATTATCCGGTACCTCATGTATTTCTATCCCAATGTGCTCACATGTTTAGGCAGCCTGTTTTTCTTGCCATGTGCTCCTGTACTAAAGAGTGTACTATAAATGTCAATTTCCTGCTGATCACTGACATCTGTGTTTTTCTGCATTGGTTTGTAGTTTTACCACATAATGTCTTCCTATCAACTCCATGCCATTATCCATTTTATCACGTCAAGCTGTTAACTAATAAAAAGAGTTATAAGTTCAGAACAAAGTTTGGATTTATTGGAAACATAGGAGAAGGTTTGGCTGGATGTCGGAATACACACAGTGACCACGTGTAAGAAGACAGAACAGCTGTAATTCTATACTGTACAGGGAATACAGTGATGGAAATGACCCAGAATATTCTTAATAGGGCAATTGAAAAATCTTACTATAACTGATGGAACTTACAGCTTATTGGACAGTATAACAAATGAAAAAAACTTTGGGATTCTTAGTTCACATGTTTTGATCAAAAAATGCTTAAGCCACCCCCGAGTACCAACGGGATCTCAAGGCGGGTGGTCCTACTATATTTTTACCATTCACTTGAGTCAAATTCAGACTTCTCATTTGGGTTAACAGACCTCCATAATCCAGAGAGAAATATATAAAAAAAAGCAACCAACAAGCATACTGCACTGATATAACAACCTGTGGTGGTGGGCAGGGTGCAAGAGACCAAAATGGAGGCATCCATTCTTCCCTATATAAATTAAAAGCAATATATGCCAAATGCAACGTATAGTTCTGCACAAAAAAAACATTTCTGAAAAACACAATGTGAACCTGGGTGCCACTGGCATGGTTGCGGCATATATATATATATACACACGTTCCAATACCAGTGAAAGGTTGTTCACTGCCGTATTAGTCTGTATGAATGAGATTACCTAGGTTCTGAACTTTTTTAATGCTGTGTGTTTAAGTATCAACTTTTTCAAATATACATCAACTAGATAAAGAGTTAACAATATTCAAGTCTAATTATGTAAATCCTTGTGTAATTCTCATCATTGTAAATTTGTATTCCATAGCTGTAATTCTATACTGTACAGGGAATACAGTGATGGAAATGACCCAGATATTCTTAATAGGGCAATTGAAAAATCATACTGTAACTGATTGAACTTACAGCTTATTGGCCAGTATAACAAATGATGCCTAAAAATTGCTTGTAATTGTACCAACCGCAGAGTAAAGTTATTTTGCCATTTATCCCGCACAACGAACGCTGTAAAAATGAAGCCCAAAAGACAATGGTGGAAATGTGCTTTCCCCCATTTCTATGGCATAAATGCTAAAAAAAACTATGGAACACCTGTGCACAATACACCCCTACATGAGATCTATGAGGGGTGTTGAATCCAAAATGGGGCGACCTCTGAAAGGTTTCGAAAGGAAACCCAGTTCATATAAGAAATAGTGGCTCACCTCCAGTTCTTCTGACTTCACCGTGGTATATCAGTCCCAAGTAAATACTCACGATGCCTGGCTCGGACGTACTGCAGCTCCACAGTAAAACTCACAGGCTATGAGAGAAAGTCCCGCACTTCGCTCATCAGAGCTAACTCCTGGCAGGAAACATTTCCCAGTCCGGCACTGTGGCTTCAAGTGAGAAATAAATTTATTGAAAGTTACATGTGAAAGCGGAACATACATGTGAAAAGCTGGCACTTGGCCAACGCGTTTCGGGCACCTTTATGCCCTTGTTAAACGGCTATGAAAAGTAAAACCCTACCATCCTTTAAAAACAAATGCCACCAATTGGGAGCCTTCATGGATATGACGTTGAACTGGGCGTCACAAACAAACAAACAAAGGGCAATGTTACCGTGATGTATATCATATAATGAAGTTGTCTAATATATTAGCAAAAGATCACTTTTATAATTTAACCCCGTTGGTGCCCTAGTGTTCAATTTCATAATCCAGAAGGCTTCCATTTGGCGTAATATGCTTGTCCCAATTTCCTCCACGATAAGGTTTTTGATTGCTTCTATCGCATAAAATCTAAAGCTTGCAATATTCCCTTTGGTGTATTTCTATAAAATGCTTAGCAGCACCTGATGTTTGTCCTATGTTTTCTTTTGATACTTTTTTAAATGTTCTCCTATTCTTGTTTTTGTTTACGTATTGTACTGCCAAATTTATTTTTTTCGGCATATTGTACACTCTATGGTGTACACAACATGGGGGCTGTCACAATTAAAAAAATCTGTATGTGCTAATTTTTATTTCAGATGCATCACTAAATACACTAGTTTTCTTCGCTATATTGCATATATTGCATCGTACTCCACCACATGCAAAAAAACCTTTGAGTGACAGCCACTTTTGTGTTTTACTTCATCTGTGTAAGGGCCCTTGTGATATTACATTGCCTACAGTTTTGCCTCTTTTTGGAACACATCCAATGCCCCTGTCCAAAATCTCAGATAATGTAGAATCTTGGCGTAAGATGCCTATATTTTTATAAAACAGATTTTTTATTTCTCGAAAATTCCTGCTGTACCCTGTAGTGAAAGGCCTTTTGTTCTATATTGGTTTGATTTGACCTTATTTTTGGCTATTGTAAGATTTTTCTTAGTATAACCTCTCTGGAGCAATCTACGATCAATTTGTTTCTCTGTTTCACAGTAATCTGCATCCAAAGTGCAAGTGCGTCTAGCCCTTAGATATTCCCCAAAGGGGATTGCTTCTATAGTTTAAAGGGGGATGGCACTGTTAGCCTTGAGGATGGTAATTGCCAGACCCAGGTTTACGATACGGTGGTAATCACACATCCCATTTGTTTATCTCCCCAAAGGGAGAATATCCAAGAAAGGCAAACTTTCCCTGCTCCAGTTACATGTGAACTGGGGGATTACATGCGTTAGAATTATATACTCCATGAAGGGTTGTATGAGCGCTATATCGCGACCCCATATAAGCAGGAGGTCGTAAATGTAGCGCCCATACCACAGGATGCAGTCCAGAAAAGGGTTTTCCTGACTGTACAGAGCATGGTGCTCCCACCATGCCATTAGGAGGTTCGCCAGGGAGGGGGGACGAGGTAGCACCCATGGGAGCACCAATGAATTGTAGATAAAACTCATTGGGGAATTTAAAGTAATTTTTTTTTAAGCAGCTATTCTATTGCCATAATAACGAACACTTGCTTTTCCTCCACACTATATTTGCTATCATTTTTTAAGAAAAAATGACACAGCAACCATAACTAGGTCATGTTGGGAGGCTAGAATATAAGCTCCCCCACATCACATCCCACCCAGGTTATTCTTCTTGCCATTTTTTTATTTATCATGGCCCTTTTGAACTTCTTTGAATCTTTTTTATATCCCGGTCTACACGTACAAGGGTTGTAGGTGTCTGTCTACCCAGGTGCTGAGTCGTTCCCCTAGGGAGCCATTGCCCGATATGATAGGTCTAAGATTAGGTGGGAAGGTACCCTTATGTATCTTGGGGGCCCCGTAAAAGATAGGTATTACGGGATCGTTTACCATTAGATATTGTTTTTGTTTTGTTGTTATGGCCCCCAATCTCTCACCTTCTTCCAGTAGTTTTTCAAGTTTTAATTTTAAGTCTTTTGTGGGTCTTTTTTTAATTTTCGATATGTTTTATTATCCTGTAAAATATATACACTTGTTTTATATATAGGGCTTTGTCCATTAGGACTGTGGGTCCCCCCTTATCGGCTTTTTTATAATGAGGTTGGTGTTCTCTTTTAAGTTTTTTTAACGCTGTTATTTGACTCCACGTTAGGTTGCCATATTTTTTTTTTGTGTTGTTTTTTTCATTTCTCTTTTGAAGTGCAATCAAATCCCTCTCCATCGTATTTTGGAAAATTTCCAATGCAGGTGCCCTGGCTTTAGTAGGATAGAAACCCGGGTTAGGTGTACTAAAGTGTAAAAATAAACTTGTCATATGGGTTCTCCCATATTCTCTACCGTAACACCCTCCTGATGTAGCTCCTGTAAACGTTTTTAAAGCTAGTTGTTCAAATTTAAAAGTAAGGTCTGTATATTCATTTTCTATACTAAGTGTACCTCCTCTATCTGGACTGGACTCCACTACATCATGTTCATTATAAAAATATTTTTTTACTGTAAGGAGTCTCACAAATTTATTAAGGTCCAACATAGTATGAATATAAATCAAAATGAGTGGTAGGTACAAAGTTCAGTCCTTGTTCTAGCACTTTCACTTGGGATTGCGAGAGAACAGTGGGTGTTAATATGACTACTTGAACATCATCTATTTTTTTCCTCGTTTGTATTTTTTTTCGGTTGATTGCTTGTAGATGTTTTTTTTCATTGCATTTTTCTTTTCCTCCCCCTCCTCCTTGTTTTCTCCCGTTTTTTGAACAGGTGGCTTTTTCTTGTTGTGTTCTATTCTCCATATCCTCATCATGTTCTTTGTCACCCGATTCTGAGTCACTATTTTCTGTGCTGTCTAGCTCTGAAAAGCTCACCGATCTTTTTTCCCTGTAATACCATTTTTTTCTCTTTAGGATAGATTTTGGCGTATAAGGATGTCTGTCCCGAGACCATGTGTATATTTTGTCGTTTTTGTAGTCATCACTGTCTCTATGGAATTTCTTTTTCTTTATTTCCATAATTATTTTCTCTAATTTATTTATATTTTCTTTCATTTTATTTTGCATATTCTCAAAATCCTTTTCTTCTTAACTTCTGTAACTTTCAATAAATTTATACTCACTTGAAGCCACAGTGCCGGACTGAAGTGTTTCCTGCCAGGAGTTAGCTCTGATGAGCGAAGTGCGGGTGCTTTCTCTCATAGCCTGTCTGAAAGGTTTCACCTGTTTTGGTACTTTAGGGGCTTTGCAAATGCGACATGTCATCCACCAAAATCTGCATTCCAAAAGCCAAATAGTGCTCCCTCCGTTGCATGCCCTGCCATGTGCCCAAAAAGTAGTTTACACTCACATATAGGGTATTTCTGAACTTAGAAGAAATTGCGTAAGTAATTTGGGGTGCTTTTTTTCCAGAATTCCTTGTAAAAATGAAATATTTAAATCTAAAATTGCTGGGGCGTGGCTTGGCACCGTTCGAGATGGCCACATAATCAAGACTCTCCAGAGACCTAATGCTAAATAAGGGGGCTTAAATCGCGATTACTCTGCCTCCAAGAGCCAGAAGTTCACCTGCAACAGTGGGGAGCACTGTGGAGACAGTGGACATCTCCTGAGACGAACGGGATCGGACCTCACGGTGACATAAGACACCTCCCTTGAGGTGGCACCTGCATCCTCCGAGGCCGGGACATAACAGCGTGCGCCACGCATCGGAGCTGTGCGGCGCCGTCCGGAGTGCAGCCGAGACGCAGCTACAGAAACCACACTTCGGAGCGGAGTGGCGCCGGTCGGAGATACCCGCATCCTCACGCCCGCACACCGCGTAGAGAGCCGCGCGGTGAACGGCACAGAAAAAACCCCGGACCACGCCGGAGAACACCAGACTGGGACCCAGCAACCGAGAAAGGCGCCTGCAGACACGTGCCGCATCAGGAGACCCACGACTGCAACATACAGCAGTCCTACATCGCCCTGTCAATACCATAAGTACACGGCGGAAGGTGAGTGCAGAGATGGCCCCTGATGAGAGAGGGATACTGAGATCTGGGGACAGACAGCATATCCCGCACCAACCCAGTGGCACTAAGAAATCCAGCCTCGGGCCCTAACAATACACCTGGGACTGTGGACCAGATATAAATATTGCCTGGCCTCACTCTTTGGATCACATCTCAGGCTAAACTGAAGATAAGCCCTTCTATCTCCTCCTGAATAAAAAGCCCGCGAATTTTCCCGCCACTACAGCTTAGAAGCCGCCATTTTCCTTGGTGTCTTCATCATCTCAAAACACTTACTGTCTCTTGCCACTAGAGGGCCGCCTTGTATCACGTTCTCTTCTGGGCTCACTGCAGTAAACTGCTTCATTGCTCCTTCTCCTCAATCTCAACCTATTGCTAAAATTAGGAAAGAGACACTCACCTGCTGATTAAAACAAGCTGTGAATAGCCTGAATCTGGCTAAATTTAGAGGCCCTGCTACTCATAAACCCAGGAGCCTAAACCCGATTCCAGAACGCAAATATACCATCAAACAATACCTGCGGAGGTTGACCACTGCTACCTCAAAGGTTTCAACTATATCATTACCTACATTATATAATCCTCAAGACTCTCTAACTATGCCAAGGGTCCCTAAAACACCAGGTACCACTAAAAAAATAGGACCCCACTCAGGTTCACGATCCCAAGAGTGGCCTGACCTAGCAGAGGACGCAATGGACACAACTTCAACTTCACACACCATAGGGGCCTTAGGGGCTGGATGGCATTCCTCTTCTGAATCACTGGCTGGTACCTCAGACACGGAAGCGCTCCCAAGATCCCAGGATTGGAAGAAATACCTTAGCCACCTTCCCACTAGAAGCGATTTCAAAGCTTTAGTCGCTGAAGTTAAGGCCACATGCAAAACCGAGATCGCTGCGGTCCGTTCCGACTTAAAAGCTATTGCGACAAGAGTGGTAGATTTGGAGGGGGCCCATGATGAAACAAGATATTAGGTATCTGAATTGCAATCCAAGATGTCCGCCCAATCGCAAGTCATTAAAGATACAGTGCGCCATCTTGAAGATCTTGACAACCGCGGCCGCCGCAATAATATCAGGGTTAGGGGCATGGCGGAATCCAAGGGATCGGAAGACATACGACTGATCTTAACCAACATCTTCAACCTAATCCTTGGAGAATCTTCCACGCACTCTATCAAATTCGATCGCGCTCATAGAGCTCTAAGACCGAAGTCTGGATCTGGTGCTCCTAGAGACATAGTTTGTTGCCTCAATGACCACGAACTGAAGGAGCGGATTATGAGTCAAGCTCGGAAACAAAAAACCATTACATATGAAGGATCAGAAATCCAACTCTTCCCAGACCTGTCTTGAATGACACCATATAAAAGACGCTGTTTGAAACCACTACTTGCAGAGCTTCAAAAACGTAACATCATATACAAGTGGGGATACCCCTTTATGTTAATTGCAACAAAGGATGGACAATCCTCCACTCTCAAGACACACAAAGACCTTAAGCACTTCTGCGCTGTTTTTCATATCAAAGTGCCGAACATTCAAGATTGGGAACTTGACCTTCCATCTCCTCCTCCACAACCGATCTGGCAACCGGCTCCAGCCAAGAAACAACACCACTCCTCTCCAAGATCTGGGGGATCCTCACCGGGTTCCAGTTCTTCAGGAAAGACTTGAGTATATATAATGTCTTGAATAATGTTTCCATATATCTAAACCTCCACTTTACACAGTGTATTCTCCTTTAACTGAAATTCGATATTTCAAATATTTACGTAAATAATACAGCCCCCATTATCACAAGGATGTCAGAATAGCGGAACAAGGATCCCCAAACCGCCCTCCTTTTCCCCCCTTCCCTCCTCCCTCCTCCCCCCTCCCCTTCCCTAACAACACCACCATTCCCTCCTCTGGTTCTGGATTCCGGCATCCTGCTTCATATGGGGAGGGACCTCCCCAAAAGCTGTTGTGGTTCTAGATCTCAAGAAAGGTCATCACGGTGCTTCCTACATTTTCCCCGATGGAGGACGTACAGGCTATGAGATCCTTTTTTATCTTGTCTATCCTTTTTGTGTGCGATCTCACGGAGACGACTGATGACAGTCTCCATTTCTTTGGCACTCTACCGATCATATCGTGGTGTCTACCCTTTCCTCTATCCCAGGGGTCCGAACCTGGGTATCAACACACTATGGTATTCTCTTTGCCTATATACTAAAGAATTGTAAATTGGTTCATGTTTGATAAATGTTCTTTTGTTGTCTTGTCTTTACCCTTCCTAGTGTCTCACACCTTTGTAGCAAACAACATTATGATAGGTATTTACATGTTATCCCACTTTTATACATGCAGATATGGTTAAGATAATCTCTGTCAACACTAGAGGCCTCAATTCTGTTACCAAGAGACGTCTATTGCTGACTGAATTGAAGAACTCTGGGGCTGATATAGCCTTCATTCAAGAGACCCACTTCAACAAGGAGGGAAATTTCGCCTTTGCGAAAGGTACCTACCCAAGTACTTATGTTTCTTCTATGGATAACAAAAAAAAAGCAGGTGTGGCCATACTCTTTGGGTGACGAATAGGGGACTGATATCCCAAATTTACTCAATGCTACTGAACCCGAGTCCTGAACCACCCCCCAGACACTCTTACATGGGGAAATGGGAGCATTTCTTAGAAAAACAATTGTCTGACGAAGAATGGCGGATGATTTGGCAGAGAGCTAATCAGACATCTCAATGTACAATATATAAAGAAAATCAATTTAAAATTCTTATGCTATGGTATCACACACCGTCTCTATTACATAAATTGAATCCCAGGATCCCAGACAGATGCTGGAGATGTGGAGGGAGAGATGCGACAGTATTTCACATTTTCTGGGAATGTCCCTTGATAGGGAATTTCTGGAGACAAGTGAAGACATTGGTCGTAGATGTCACTGGCGCTAACCTGCCCATGATACCCACCTGCTCCTATTAAACATGCATTTCCCGTCAATCAGAAAAAGTACATTGCGTTTGATCTTACAAATCTTAACGGCAGCGAGATGCCTTATATCCTCCTTTTGGAAATGTATTACTATCCCCTCGCGGGAGGACTTAATTCTCAGGATTAGGGACGTAAGATTAATGGAACAACTTACTGCCTCTTTAAATGATAACTTGAATGGATTCGAAGAGATTTGGTCTCTGTGGGATTCATTTGAGATCTCCCAAGGGCTCTAGAGAAACATGGAACAGAAATGGATACCTCTTTGGATACCCTTTGAGTTTGGAAACTCACGCCTATCAGCAATAATGATAACTACCCCCATCCTTATGTGTCATGTCCTTTGTTTGTCTGTTAATACAGTTGTTTTGTCATACTGACTTTCGGTATTAATCTAACAAAGGTTTTTTCACACCCATAGTATCTGACTGCTGGAGACCTTAAGATATACTCAACAGAAGGTTGTTATTAATCATAATATTTATACCTTATATACTGCACTTGTGGTATTTTAGGAATATAACTTGTAGTATTGACAACCAGAAGAAGTTTTAAATAAATGGATTTTGTTACATACAACAACATGACTTTGTAACTTGAATTAACTGTTTTTACTACTGTACCTTACAGTTACAATGATCTTAGAAGGTCCTGAATAGACGGTTTTTTTGTTATATCTGATATTATAACTTCATAATATGTAATTGTAAAAGTGATATATGTTAAGGTTAAACTCAAATCTTGAAATATGCTTCTATTGTACATGTACCATGTTATACCTCTTTGAAACTGAAATAAAAATACAGTTGAACTAAATCTAAAATTGCTGAAAAAAATAATAATTTTTGATTTTCACAGCCTAAAACTAAAAAGATTTGTGAAACCCCTGTGGGGTCAATATACTCACCACACCCCTGGATATATTCCTTAAGGGGTGTAGTTTTGAATATGGGGTATTTATTAAGTTTTATACATTACATGGAAATCCCTAAAGAAGCATTTATGCTATCTATCTAACATGAAAAAACTTTGAGATTTTCGGTTCACATATTTTGATAAAAAAAATGCTTAAGCTGCCCACGACTTTCAACGTGATCTCAGGTCGGGCAGTCCTATACTATCTTTACCTCTCAATAGAGCCAAATCCAGACCTCTCAGTGGGTCAACCGACCTCCGTTATCCAGAGAGGAAAAAAAATAAAAATTGTAAATAAAATCGTAGTGAAACTGAGGCCCCAATGTCCGGTAGGTGCTCCTCCTATTCTGAGGCTTGAGGTTGAGTCAAACAGCGCACTAAGGCCATATGGGATATCTTTGAAAACAGCAGAATCTGGGGAATCAATATCAAGTTGTATTTCCATGGTCACATCTACTGAGTACCAGTGAATAATGGATAAAAATTTAAAATCTGCAAAAAAGTGAGATTTTGAAATTTCACCTGCACTTTTCTTTAATTTCTGTGAAACATCTAATGGGTTAATAAACTTAGATGGAGTTATTTATGGCTGTATCTAACATACAGACTAATCAAAGTCATGCCAGAACTGGATTGATCTTTAAAAATGTTGCACATTTTCTTGAAAATGTGAAAAATTACTACTAAATTTCTAAGCCCCCTTATGTCGTAAAAAAATGAAAAAACATTTCAAAAACTATGCCAACCTACAGTAGACATATGGTAGATGCTAGTTATAAACTTTTTTGTTGTGAATAATTATCTGTCTTGGACACAAAAATTTCAGAATTTTGAAAATTTTTCAAAAAGTTATCTTCACAAATAAAAAAGGATTCTATGGACCAAAATTTTTTACTAACTTAAAGCACAGTGTGTCATGAGAAAACATTCTCTGAATCACATAGATCAAAAAGTTATTCTCACATAAAGTGACACATGTCAGATTTCGAAAATAGGGCTGTATCAGGAAGACCAACACTGGCTGGGTCCTTAAGGGGTTAAAGGCAAAGTAATCCTAGTGTATGTAAACTTTTGACTTTGCAGAAAGTAATACAAAAGCCTTAAGATATTATCTCTCTCATTAGTCTGGAATTTAGGAATTTTGGTAACCCTAAGGGCATGTCCCCACGGCACGGGTTTTCGGACGGTTTTTCAGCCGTTTTGCGGTTTTGCAGACCACATGAAAAACCGGCCGAAAATTAGCACAATGGAAAACCCGCGCAGCAGTCCCCACTGCACGGGTTTTCCGTTCGGAGGTTTTTCCACCCGCGGTCCGGCCGCAAGACATTGTGCTAGCACAATCCTCCGTCCGGTTTCCAGGTGGAATCTGTGCAAGCCAATGTGAAGGGGGAGGGTTTTCTCCGCACATCACGCAGAAAAGAAGACCTCCCCGCGGCCGTGGGGACGGCCGCAAAACAGGACAAATACCGGCCGGTTATTTGTCCTTTGCCGTGAGAATGCGCCTTATTTGACCTTTTCTCCCATACAGCTTGAAAAACCTCCTCCTAAAATGAAAAAAAATATGACAAACAAAACCAGATAGTTTACAGCTCACTGCCAGTGTTCCACCCCTGGGCGTGCACGGACAAACCGGAACCAAGCCACGGGCAATCCAAACAAAAAGAAAAAGGTCCAGCTTCAGTCCAGATAGGTGAAAAAGTAAAAATTAACTTTTATTCACGTTGCATATAAAAGTGTACAAACGTACAAAGAGTTGCTGTGAATAATCGCTAACGCGTTTCGGAAAATTATTCCTTAATCATAGCATGAACAGCATAGTAATGATCTCAGTTAAATAGGAAGATATCTGGTCACATGGGCCAAAGAAAAAAACTAACCCCCACATGTCCAACTTATGCTAGGTTACATAAAATTTCAAATTCATAAAACCAACAAAAAACACAGCAGCATTAATATTGATAGAAAACATCTTGTCTCTTGTTCGTACCTGCGGGATAACTTGAACCTAATTGGTAGATCCATCACGCTTCCCGTTGTAATAATTTGTTGCGATAATCGCCGCCTCTAATAGGTTTGAACACTCTCTCTATGCCTGAGAATATGAAACCTGAAGTGTCCCTATTGTGATGTTCTATGAAATGTTTAGAGGCCATAGATATCCCGATCGTTAATGGTTACGTATGTCTGATAAGTGTCTCCGAATTCTGATCTTTAACGCTGTAGATGTCCAACCAACATATTGCAAGTTGACATATGTGCAAGTGATCAAGTATATCGTGTATTTAGTGTTACAATTGATATATGATGTGATGTTATGTGTAACATTATTTGCTGTAGATGAGAAAGTCTTGGTAACCTGCATTTGACTGCATGAGATACAACACGATTGGCCGCACTTGTAGGAACCTTTCTGCGACATCCAAGGTGGGATATAGGATGTTTCTGACAATTATAAGCTGGGGGACAATAGAGAGCCAAGAGTTCTACCCCTCCTATAGACAAATTTAATACCATCATTTTCTAAAAGTGTTTTCATATTATTTTGAGAAAAGAGTATAGGTAGATTTTTCTTTATTATAGAAACGATGTCTTTGTATTGAGGACTGCAGGGAGTAGAAAACACAACTTTATTGGATAAACTCTCATTTTTCCTGCTCGCTACTAACAAATTGTCGCGAGACAAGTTAGCAACTTTGTTCCTTGCTCTATCTACACTCCAGCGTGGATAACCTCTATCAAATAATCTATCACACACTTCTTTTTCATATTCCTGAAATTTATGGTTCATTGAGCAGTGTCTTTTTATGCGAATCAGCTCACCCACCGGAAGATTCTTTACAACATGAGGTGGATGGCAAGATTTTGCCTGCAATATAGAATTTCTAGCTGTGGGATTACGGTACGGTAGTGTATCAACCGCTCCTTGCTCGTTGCCATATAGAGTGATATCTAAGAAGTTAACTTGGTTCTTATGCCACTCACAAGTGAAATGTAAATTCATATCATTTTGATTGATGAAGGAACCAAAGTCACTAGCCTCAGACTCCGACCCCCCCCCCCTCCCACACCAGGAGCAGGTCGTCTATATAGCGACCATACCCCCTGATGTGGGGGAGGAAGGGACAGTCGGCAGAAAAGAGAAACTTCTCCTCCCACGCTGACATGAATATGTTAGCTAATGAGGGGGAGCACTTGGCTCCCATGGAGGAACCCAGACATTGTAAGAAAAATTCTCTGTCAAAACAAAAGTAATTGTGTCTTAGTAGGGAGTCTACTGCCATAACCACAAATTTGTTAAGTTCTTTAGAGTGTGGGCTGAATATACGTAAATGTGATTCTAGGCAGGATAACGCTTGGTCGTGGGGTATGGAGGGGTATAACCCCACCACATCACATGTTAACCAAGAATATCCTGAATTCCACGGTGCTTGTGACATGATGGAAACCAGACTTTTAGAGTCCTTAATCAATCCTGGAAGATTCAACACCAATGGTTGTAAAATTCCGTCTATCCAGGCACCAAGTAGCTCACCTAACGAGCCAATTCCGGCTACAATAGGTCTAAGTGGTGGAGGGAAAAGATATTTATGTATCTTTGGGAATGAATGAAATATTGGAATGACTGGGCAATCAACATAAAGTTTATCGACTAATGTAGTAGGAATGGCTCCCATAATCACCCCATCTTGTAACAATTTCTTAAGTTTAATTTTGAATAGATTTGTTGGATCACAAGAAAGAGGACGATAGGTGTCAGTATCCTGTAACAATGTTGTATTCAATTTCCAGTATAACCCAGCATTAAGTACAACTATCGCCCCACCTTTGTCCGCTGGACGAATTAATAGATCTGAATTTTTCTGCAATTCTAGTAGGGCAGTATGTTCTAGTTTTGACATATTGGACTTAACTGGAATATCCCTAGTTTTCTGCTGTAATATCAATAAATCACTTTCTACATTTTCTTGGAAAAGATCTAAACCTGTCGGTCGAGAGCTAATAGGATAGAAATTACTGCTCTTTTTAATTTGAACGGGACAAGGGGTTATGACAGAAGGTGAACTTTCACTTTGTAAGTTACGTAGTGCAACAAGGTTACAAGTTTCCTCAAAAGAACAAAAAGCAGTAGAATTAAACGCAATAGAATTTAGCATCTCCACATCACAATTATGATGAACGTTACAGTCCTCAAGGTCGGTGTCTGAGAAATGAGTCTTCAGGGTTAAATTACGTGCAAACCTGTTGATGTCCAGTAATGTAGCATACAGGTCAAAGTTCTTTGTAGGAATAAACCCTAGCCCTTTGGACAATAATGAAATTTGAGTCTATGTTAGGATATAGCTTGACAAGTTGATTACCGGCGAATCTAAAGTCTGCGTTTGCGCGTTTTGGACCTTTGATTTTTTATGTTTTCTCCCGGCTCTTCTAATTCGTTTTTTGAAGTGGATCCTGTTTTTGCATTGGTTTTCTTAGGAGCAGTCCGTTTCTCTGAGACATCTGATAACGGAGTGTCTGAGAGTTCCTCTGACATAGATGTAGCAGAAGACTCTGCTGAAGTATCGAGTGCCGGAAAAGAAACTACATTCTTTTTGTGAGTCCATCTTTGTTTATATTGCCGCTGGTTCTTCAGTATGGAACGAGGGGTGGAAACACTGTGTTGCCAGGTATATACTTTATCATTGTTGTAGTCCAAAGTGTCTCTTTCAAATTTCCGCTTTTTATATGCAACAATGAAGTCTTCAAATTTCTGTATATTAATTTGCATTTTTTCTTGTCATTCTTTGTATTTGGGTGTGGACTCAAAAGGCTGCAGCTCTAATTTAAGATCTGATATTTCTTGGTTAATGGAATTTTTCAATGTATCTTCATTTTTGATTAAAATTTCCATCAGCCTGATCGAGCAATCACTCAGTATTGCATTGCATTCTTCCATACATTCTTTAGGAAGTGGATTAGTCGGAAATTTTTTAACACGCAGACCGCGGGGTATCATCTTTTTGTCGACATAAGTGCGTCATGTGGTTTAGTCCAACCAGAGACGCAACTCCTTGCAGGTGAGGCGTTCTAATTTGGCCATAGTAGTATGCAAATCTTGGTCAATTGTTTGACTTCTGCCGGCATCACTGCTAGTGAAGATATCCGCGGCTTTTCTAAGTCTAGTTGAGACCATAGGCGATGGGTCCAAGTCATTTGTGGTAGAAGAATTAACAGGTGCTTGAGACATTTTGTTTAGACACTTTCTTAATGCAAATATTGCTGTATGTAAAATCAAGAAGACTTTTATGAATGTATTTAATTGGCATCATTTTCATGTATAACGATATGTTGGAATTACAGTTCATAAAATAAGCCTAAATACATACAAAGCGGGAGCACGTAATGATTCCATAGACATCACGACAAACAAAACCAGAGAGTTTAAAGCTCACCGCCAGTGTTCCACCCCTGGGCGTGCACGGACAAACCGGAACCAAGCCACGGCAATCCAAACAAAAAGAAAAAGGTCCAGCTTCAGTCCAGATAGGTGAAAAAGTAATAATTAACTTTTATTTACGTTGCATATAAAAGTGTAAAAACGTACAAAATATTGCTGTGAGCAATCGCTAACACGTTTTGGAAAATTATTCCTTAATCATAGCTTGAACAGCATAGTAATGATCTCAGTTAAATAGGAAGATATCTGGTCACATGGGCCAAAGACAAAAACTTTAACCCCCACATGTTCCAACTTATGCTAGGTTACATAAATTTCAATGCAATAACCAACAAAAAACAGCGCATTAATATTGATAGAAAACATCTTGTCTCTTGTTCGTACCCGCGGGGATAACTTTTAACCTAATTGGGTGATCCATCACGCTTCCCGTTGTAATTAAATTTTTTGCGATAATCGCCGCCTCGAATAGGTTTGAACACTCTCTCTATGCTGAGATAAAGAAACCCGAATGTGTCCCTATTGTGATGTTTTATGAAATGTTTAGAGGCCATTTAAAATCCGATCATTAATGGGTTTTCGTATGTTGATAAGTGTTTTGAATTCTGATCTTTAACGCTGTAGATGTGCAACCAACATATTGCAAGTTGACATATGTGCAAGTGATCAAAATAATATCGGTATTTTGGTTAATTGATATACGATGTGATGTTATATGTTTAAATTATTTGTGTTTGAGATTTAAAAGTCTTGGTAACTGCATATTGGGGCTGCGTGAGATACCAAAACGAATGGCAGACACTTGTAGGACCTTTTATGTAACTAGCATAAGTTGGACATGTGGGGGTTAAAGTTTTTTGTCTGTTGCCCCTGTGACCGGATATTTTTCCTATTTAACTGAGATCATTACTTTTGCTGTTCACGCTATGATTAAGGAATATTTTTCCGAAATGCGTTAGCGATTGCTCCAGCAACGTTTTGTTACGTTTTTACACTTTTATATGCAACGTGAATAAAAGTTAATTGTTACTTTTTCACCTATCTGGACTGAAGCTGGACCTTTTTCTTTTTGTTTAGATTGCTCGTGGCTTGGTTCCGGTTTGTCCGTGCATGCCCAGGGGTGGAACACTGGCGGTGAGCTGTAAACTATCTGGTTTTGTTTGTCGTGATGTCTATGGAATCATTACGTGCTCCCGCTTTGTATGTATCTAGGCTTACTTTATGAACTGTAATTCCAACATATCGTTATACATGAAAATGATGCCAAACAATTAGATACATACATAAAAGTCTTCTTGATTTTACGTACAGCAATATTTGCATTAAGAAAGTGTCTAAACAAAATGTCTCAAGCACCTGTTAATTCTTCTACCACAAATGAATGGAATGCAATACTGAGTGATTGCTCGATCAGGCTGATGGAAATTTTAATCAAAAATGAAGATACATTGAGAAATTCCATTAACCAAGAAATATCAAATCTTAAATTAGAGCTGCAGCCTTTTGAGTCCACACCCAAATACAAAGAATTACAAGAAAAAATGCAAATTAATATACAGAAACTTGAAGACTCCATTGTTGCATATAAAAAGCGGAAATTTGAAAGAGACACTTTGGACTACAACAATGATAAAGTATACACCTAGCATCACAGTGTTTCTACCCCTCGCTCCATATTAAAAAAACAACGACAATATAAACAACAATGGACTCATAGAAAGAATGTGGTTTCTTTTCCAGGACTTGATACTTCAGCAGAAACTTCTGCTACGTCTGTGTCAGAGGAACTCTCAGACACTCCGTTATCAGATGTCTCAGAGAAACGGACTGCTCCTAAGAAAACTAATGCAAAAACAGGATCCAACTTCAAAAAACTAATTAGAAGAGCCGGGAGAAAACATAAAAAATCAAAGGTCCAAAACGCGCAAACGCAGACTTTAGATTCGCCGGTAATCAACTTGTCAAGCTATATCCTAACAGAGACTCAAATTTCATTATTGTCCAAAGGACTAGGGTTTATTCCTACAAAGAATTTTGACCTGTATGCTACATTACTGGACATCAACAGGTTTGCATGTAATTTAACCCTGAAGAATAATTTCTCAGACACCGACCTTGAGGACTGTATTTTATTCAAAACAATCGGGAGAAATTCCTCCGGCATGCATTGGAAAGATAGGAAAACAAGCGCAATAGTGAAGCCCGGACAATATAGATATATAGTGAGAGAGAAATGGACTCACCTCTCCTTGCTGTACTATAACTGGTACAGCTAAAGTTTAAAGCATCCCAATATGGGTATGTTCGCTGCTGCTCTTGAGGACCTGGCACTCCGGCGTCCCACGTGGTTCTGGGCATCCCACGTGGTATAACAACGGGGAAAATACTTGGATATAGATTGGACACAGACGTGTTCAGAAAGGTCCTTCATGGAAGCGCCATGCAAAACGGGAATCCACCACCGCAACTGGATAAGAGTGGATTAACTTCTTTATTAGAATAAATAAACAGGTAACGCATTTCGCAGGCACCTCTGACCTGCTTCTTCTAAAGGGCCCTTTTTGACACGTCTGTTCCAATTTACCCGACTTGGGGTGTAACGTTCGTCATAATTGTGTGGGGAGATGCTAAATTTATTGCTTTTAAATTCTACTGCTTTTTGTTCTTTTGGGGAAACTTGAAACATTGTTGATAGTAACTTAAAAAGGAAAAGTTCCCTTTGTCAAACCTTGTCCCGTTCAATTAAAAAAGCAGTAATTTCTATCCTTTTAGCTCTCGAACGAAGGTTTAGATCTTTTCCAAGAAAATGTAAAAGTGATTATTTATATTACAGCAGGGAAAATAGGGATATTCCCGTTAAGCCAATTGTCAAAAAATAGAAAAATTGCCCTACTAGAATTGCAGAAAAATTCAGCAAAAATTGTCCAGGGCAAAGGGGGGGGAGAAATTGTATTAATGTGGGTTTTTTATGGAAATTGGGAAAACAACATTGTTAAGGTACTGAAACCTATCTCCTCTTTTTTGTGATCCAACAAATTATTCAAAATTTAAAATTAAAAAATTGTTTTCAAAGATGGGGTGATTTTGGGGCCCTTCCTCTACATTGTCGATAAACTTTATGTTGATTGCCCCGTTTCCAATTTTCATTCATTCCCAAAAGATACAAAAAATCTTTTCCCTCCCCCATTAGACCATTTTACCGGAAAATTGGGCCCTTAGGTGAGCTATTGGGGGTGGATAGCGGAATTTTACAACCATTGGTGTTGAATCTTCTGGATTTATTAAGGACTCTAAAAGTCTGGTTTCCTCAGTCACAAGTCCCGGAATTTGGATATTCTTTGGGTTTAAAATGTGTGTGGGGGGTTATGCCCTCCAACCCCACGACCCAAACGTTTTCTGCCTAGAATCACATTTAGTTATTAAGCCACCCTAAAAAAAATTAACGAATTTGTGGTTATGGCATAGACCCTACAAAGGGCACTTTTTAATTTTTTTTTGGGACAGAGAATTTTTCTTAAAATTGTGGGGGGTTCCCCCCAAGGGGGGCCAAGTTCTCCTCTCTTTTGCAAAAATAATTCTTTGTGGGGCAGGGAGGAGAAGTTTTTTTTCCCTGAGGGACCCCCCTTTTCCCCCCCCACTTCAGGTCTTTATGGTCGCTATATAGAGGGACCTGCCCCCTGGTGTGGGGTTTTGGAGGGGGGGGTTTTTGGAGTTGGGCTAGTGACTTTGGTTCCTTCATCAATAAAAATTGATTTGGGAATTTTTACATTTCATTTTGTGGGGGCATAAAAACCCAAGTTAAATTTTTAAAGATATAAACTCTATATGGCAACGAGAAGGAGCGGTTGTACAATCCCGTACGTAATCCCACAGCTGGGAAAATTCTAATTGCAGGCAAAATTTCCCTTTCCCCCCTCTTGTTGTAATATTTTTCCCGGGTGGGGGGAGGGGGATTGCTTTAAAAAGAAGGGGGCTCAATAAACCCAAAAATTTTTCGGGAATATAAAAAAAGAAGTGTTGATAGATTACTCCATAGGGTTATCCCGTTTGGGTGTAGATTGAGAAAAGAAAAAAATTTTTCCCAAATCTGTCTCCGAAAAATTTTTTGAGCGAGGGGGAAAAATGGGGGAGTTTATCCAATAAATTTTGTGTTTTTACTCCCGGGCAGCCCTTAAATCAAAGACATCTTTAAACTATAAAAAAGAAAAATCTCCCAAAACTTTTTGGGCCAAAATAATAGGGAAAAACTTTTTAGAAAATGAGGGTTTTAAAAATTTGCTCGTAGGGGGGGTTGGGAAACTTTGGTTCTCTTTTGCCCCCCAGTTTATATTTGTCAAAAAAACATCCCTTACCCCAAAACCTTGGTTGCCCACAAAAGGTTCTAAAAGTGCGGCCATTCGGGGTTGTATTCATGCAGTCTTATGAGGTTCCCCAAGACTTTCTCATTCACCAAAAAATTGTTCCCACATAACATAAACATCGTATATCAATTGTAAAAAATAAATACCGATATACTTGATCATTGCACTTTATGTCAATTGCAAATGTTGGTTGGGAAATTCCCCACCCTTTAAAAGATCAGAATTTTCGGAGACACTTACAGCCCTTAACGTAAACCATTAACAATCGGGTATTTTAGGGCCCCTCTAAACATTTCTTTAGAACATCACAATGGGGAACTTCAAAGTTTAAAATTTTTCCCGGGCAAGAGAGAGTTTTTAAAACCCTATTAGAGGCGGCGATTATCGCAAAAAATTTTTAAAATGGGGAAGGTAATGGATCTCCCAAATTAGGTTCACGTTACCCCGCAGGTATGAAAAAAGGGAGACAAATTTTTCTATCAATATTAATGCTGTTTGTGTTTTTTTTTGGTTTTTCCTTTAAAATTTTTTATGAAATTTGCTTAAGTTTGGACTTGGGGGGGTTAAATTTTTTGTTTTGGCCCTTGTGCCCGGGGAAAAATTTCCCCTATTTTTAATTTGAGTTTCATTACTATGTGGTTCCCGGGCTTTTGATTAAGAAAAAATTTTTCCCGGGAAAAGGGGTTAAAGCGATTGCTCACAGAAACTTTTAATGCGTTTTGGGTACACTTTAATATGCAACGGGGAATAAAATTTAAATTTTTATTTTTTCACCATGGGGGACTGAAGCTGGACCTTTTTTTTTTTTGTTTTTTTTTGGAAAAAAAAAACTGCGCAAATCAACTTCCCGGGCCCTATCAGATCTTCGAAAGGGGGAAATGAACGCGGGATAAAACCCAGGGGGGAAAGGCGGTCGGGAAAGGCCATTCGCAACTTGAAAAAAAAGCAAGGCCCCTGGCCCGGGGGGGTTTTTTCTGGGGAGATTTAAAAGATCTTGATATCGGGAATCCCCCCCACCCCCCTGAATACTACAATTGATTTACCCCACTGGGGGATTTATGCGTTCCGAAACCCAAAAAAGGGTTTATATCAAAATTTCTCCCAAAAAAAGGAAAGGTTTCCACTGCTTCCCCCACCCTATGGCCCCATCCCCCTTTTTAAAAAAGGGGGGAATTTTTCGATCAAAGGAATTCTTCTCCAAAATTTTGGGCCCCCCCCCACCATCGGCACTTTACCCGAAAGCGGGTTTGGGCCCCTCCTAAAAAAGGTTTTATCAAGGGCCCCCCCAAAAAAACCCCCCCCGGATTTGGAAAAAATTAGGACGGGTTTCTTCAGTCCTAGAGAAAATCCGACACAAACTCTCCCAAAAACAGCCTTTTTTAAATTGGCCTTGGATGCAAAAAAAGGCCTTCGATAATGTCAGCTGGGACTGGCTTTGGATTTTTTCTGGTTTTCCCTTTGGGGGTTAAAAGGGAAATTTTGGTCTTTCCTTTCTGCCATTAAAGAGCCCCCAAAGGCACAAATAACACCTGAAGGTTCCTCTCTCCAAAAAATTTTTCTTCAAATAGGGTACCTTTTAAATGGCCTTTTTGGGAAGGCCCCCGGCGCGGTTCTTTAAACTTGGGCCTTTTTTTTGGGATTTCGGGTAGGTGACAAAGAGGTGAAAAATTTCTCTGGTTTTCCCCGATTTTTATTTTTTTTTTTTCCCCGAAGCACCTACCCCAGTTTCTTTAAATGCCCTGAATCATTTTTGGGGGACTCTTTCAGGGTATAAAGTTAACGTTGGGCTAAAAACGAATTTCTTGAACTTTGGTTTCCCAAATTGGGCCCCCATTTCCCCCTGGGGCCAGAAAAGGGCAAAAAACATATCCCGGGGTTTAGGAATATCTTACCTATCTGGGGCAACCCAAAATTGGCAGGGGACCTTTAAACCAAAGTACAATTTTAACATCCCCCTCCCCATCGACAAAATTTCCCAGGGCTTGAGGTGGTGGGGCTTCGTGACCCTTTTTCTTTGGCTGGGAGATGCCCCTTTTCCATAAAAATTTGGGTTTCCCTTCCCCCAAACTTCAATACCCCCCACAGACACTCCCCAAACCTTTTCAAGCACACGGACCCTTAATAAAAATTTAAATCCCTGCTTTTTCAAATTCATTTTTGGGAGGGTAAAAAAACCACGCATCGCTTTTCAAGCGCTAAAAATAAAAATTTCCGGTTCGGGGAGGGGGGCTAAAAACTCCCGGGCTGTTAGAGGGGATAATCTGGCTTTTGGCCCCATTTCATTTTCTTGGGTTTTGGGTTGAAAGGCCCTCCCCTTCGAACTGGGAAATTGGGAGAAGGAAATAAAGTCTCCCTGGCATCCACAAACCTGTTCCAAAACTAAATTTTCCCAAAACTCCCCCCCTTGAAAAAAGTTTTCCCCTTTGAGCAGAGGGCCGTTACCGGTCCCGGAAGGGAAACAGGAAAACGCTTTGGCCTTTTTTTCGCTCTCAAAAAAAGTTTTGCCTATTTGGGGATCACCCCGGGTTTCCCCCGGGCAGGAGCAACCCAATGTTTGGAGATGGAGAGGGGGGGGCTTGGTACCGTGGGGCAGTTGTGAAACCCACAGCTACATGGTGGTGGGGCCCCTTGGAAATGATTGAGAGGTTCTCCTTACCGGGGTACATCTTTTGGCCACCAAAGCTCTTTTATTTCTGCAGGGGGGGGCTCAGAATGTCTCAAAGGGAGACCTCCCAATGATTTCGACTGTTTTTTTTACTCCAAGGTTCTGCCCCCTTTGGGGCCTTTCGCTGATTTGAGGGGTGGGTCAAAAGGGTAGCTTCAAGGCATTCCAATATTGGCCGCGTTTGGGGAATGCCCAGGTTCCAGACCTGATTCCAAAGTTATCTTTGGCGTAAAAAAAATATCTTGTGAAACCGGGGGGAAAACCTATTTAAAGTTGTTCAAAAAGCTTCAACGATTTTAATCCCCCTCCCCCAAAAAAATTTTCCCCAATAGTTCAGCATTGCCCTAAAGTGGCGCACACAAAACGGATCTATGGCATGGCTTAGGGGAATTGCTGTCCCAACCCTTCGGGACACATTTTCTCCAATAATTGGGTCCACTTTGGGGTTCCCCCTGGAGAAACATTATGATTTTGATCTTTCATTTCCGGCCCCCGGAAGGGCGAGGAAAGGGTTTCCGGGGGACATCCCCCCAACCGGCTCCCCCGGAATAGTTCATAGGGTATCTTTAGGGGTTCTTGACACTTTGATCACTTTTTATTAAGGTTTTTATGAGGCATTTTGAAAAAAAATACGCAATCTTGGTAGTGTTTTTTTTTTTTTTTTCAGCGGTCACAATGAAGGTAGCTTTTCTCAGCAGGTCAATCGATTACAGAGATCCCAATTTGTATTGAGGGGATGCTTTTTTTTTTTTTCTGTGTAGGGGGATGCGTGGGGGTTTTTTTTTTGCGGGATGATTTGCCATTTTCATTGGTTTCATTTTTGGAGGGAAAAGACTTTTTGATCGCTTTTAAATTTTTTTTTGGAAGGCAGGGTGAAGAATGTAGTGCAATCCTAGTAGTGTTTTTATTTTTATGTTTTACTGCGCTAACCGTGCAGTACATATGACCGTTGTTTTACTCTGTGGGTCGATTACATTATGGCGATACCCATTTAATGTTTTTTTTTTATGTTGAAGCGTTTCAAACATTATTTATTATTGTGTAAAAAATATTTAGCATCGCTACTTCTGATACCAAACTTTTTTTTTTTTTAAATATACAGAGCTATGTAAAGAGCTGTTTTTTTTTTTGCGGGGCAAACTGTCCTTTCAATTGGCACCACGTTGGCGGTTATATATTTTCTGTTTAAATTTTTATTCCTTTTTGCCCGAAGAACAAAGATCCAATTCTGGATTTTTTTTTACGGGTTCACTGGGGGTTAATTCACATGACAAATGTATAAGGTAGGTCGTTATGCACACGGCGAAACCAAATATGGCTGCTTTATTTATATTTTATTTTTCGTATTTTTTACACCCATAGGGGAAATTGAAATAATATAATCTTTATTATATAGGCCAACATATTCCGCAGCTTTTTAAAATTTGGGAGGGTGTAGGTACAGACAAAAGACCTATTTTACACAAGAAAGCTATTACAGTGAGAAACAGGTGTGGAGGTCCTTTCTTGCAATCTTAAATCTTTAGAGTGTAGGGGGGATAAGGGTAAGAATTTGCAGGTTACAATGGCCCACCCAAAGTGACATAAATATGGGTGGTTTATATAGTTTTTTTCGATGAACCTGCCACCTGACAGTACATCTACAACGATAAGTGCTAAATTGTAAGAAGTGACAGAATGTGTGCTTTAGATAGTTTGGGGGGAGGAGGGGGTTTTGAAATTGAGATTTTGTAGGCCCGACTGAGAAAAAGTATTTTTTTCCCGGGCCCTTTAAACCATATGTTTGAGGTGCCTGAGCCGCGGTTGCATGTTCCAAGAACTGGTGCCAACGTGAAAAAAACTTAGAGGTGGGCATGGGGGGTTCAGAAGGTGAGGAATATATGGGGATCTTCCCCAAATCATCAACAATACAGAAAATCATAGCGGACTGCTCGATTTGGGCTCAATGGCAACTGTCAGTCATTTTGCTGTTCGTGTGGGCAACTGTTCGCGTTTGAGTGGCGTTCAACTCGCCATTTTAATAGTTTTCAGGCCTTTTTGACTTTAGCGGATCCCAAACATGCAGAGCACAAGAAGTGTCAAAAAAAGGGGATCGTTTTGGGTTAGGGCTCTCAATGGCTGCTAAAACCCATGATTATGTTATATATATTTCATGTATTGCTTTGAAACACCATTTTCGATCACTCTCTGTACTGAAAATGCCCCCCTCCTTTTCTGCTGCTTGCATGCAGGCACAAGATTTGTTTATTAGAAAAGGGAAAAACTCTACTTAGATTAGTTAGGTAGTTATTAGAGGGGTGTGCGCGTTGGGGATCAAAAAAAGTTAGATAACATTTTCTTCCCAAGACAGCAAAGTTAGGGGGTTTGGTTTGCTGGCTGATTTTTCCCCACCCCCCAAGCTGTCATTTGGCAAAATTTGCGGCCCATAACGCTAATTATATACATATTATACAGATTGCTTGGACTTGAAAATCATACTCATTTCCCCCAAAAGCTGGGTTTTTGCAGAAAAGGGGGGGGGAAATTCTTTTTAAAAACAACCGTCTCCTTCCCTAACAAAAAATATTTCCCAAAATTAGTGGTTGGTTGGTGAAAATTATACTGATGGAGAAAAAGTTCATTTTTTTCCCTTTTGGGGGTTTATTAATTTTTTAACACACCGTTTCCAAAATTCCCATGCAAAAAATATATGTTAATTGTGGTTGGTTTTGGTTTGGTGATAATTATTCTGAGTGGAGAAAAGTTCATATGGCGTTTTGGGGGGTTTTGTAAATTTTATAAAACACCCGTTTTTCCAATTTCCTATACAAAGAAAAATTGGTTATTATTGGTTGGTTGGGGGAAAATTATTTAACGAAGAAAAGTTCTTTTTGGCAGTTCTGGGGGCGAAAAAATTTTTTCAAATAACAATGTGTTTTTGTTTACAATATTATCAGGAAAAAAGTTCTCTCGTTGCAAATCTTACTCAACCCAAAAAAAGTAATTTTGACAGATTTTTAATCCCCATAATGCTGAAATATCTAGTGCTTATTATGATCCAATAATACACTTTTTCTTTTTTTACCCCCATTCATTTTAAATTTATTTTTATTTATTTTTTATAATTTTTTTTTATATTTTTTAATTATTATTATTATTTTTTAATTTTTCTTTGCCACGCGC
The DNA here is from genome assembly GCA_025379985.1 of Phyllomedusa bahiana. Taxonomy (NCBI): domain Eukaryota; kingdom Metazoa; phylum Chordata; class Amphibia; order Anura; family Hylidae; genus Phyllomedusa; species Phyllomedusa bahiana. The sequence goes on along the minus strand of JAODAL010022484.1, from coordinate 18,752 downwards.
AAACTTAATATTTAGCTTTTTAACTGGTGGAACTAGGGTTTGGGAAGGAGCAAGGGGGGTATAGGAAATGGAAGATAAAGGAGACAAGGCACTCCCTTTCCCGTGCCCGGAAACACACAAGTGAGCACACGGCCCGTCGCCCGGGTCAGGCCCGATGCTTGCTCGTTCCCTGTGGTCTGAATACTGAAAAAGCATCGCAATCTGTTCTTCAGGGTTATTAGACCCTCCATCCACGGTTTTACCTCCTTTCCTTTGTACGCCACAAATGTCATCATCATCATAAGTCTAACCTGAAGCAAACACAGGCCGAATCTTGCAACCCAATATATAGACCACTCCAAATAATCCATATTCTGAAGAGCTCTTTGATCACACAATGCGGTTAGGGTCAGAAGACATTTCAAGAGATTAAGAGGCAAAAGAGAAGATTTTGTCTGCTCTGACGCCCAATCGCTGATGCCCTCAGAGGAGGAGAAGGAAGCTGGTCCGTTGGCAGGAATACCAAGAGGTCAGCAATGCCTCGCAGTGCCTGTGGTTTCTAGCCTGCAGTTTGAGGATGTAGACTGTGAGGAAGAGGAAGTCACCTGTGATGATGATGACATTGCGGATCCAACGTGGTCTTTTGAGTAGCAGTTGGAGAGCGCATCATCAGCGGAGAAGAAGGATGATGGAGTAGTGTCAGTACGGGTCCAGCCTCAGAAAAGGAGAGGGCAGTTGCACAAGTCCGCTGACATTTTGTTGCCCCCGTTGCTGATGTCACTGACTAGTAAACTGTAGCACGTCTTCTGGACAATGTGAAATACACATTTAATCTACACTACATCTGTCTGTAGTTCCTGTGCCTGCTACTTCTACAAATTGTATTGTACTGCTGCCAACAGCTATATTTACAAGTCTTACAGCTGAATTTATTTTGAAATATACACCTGTATGACCTTGATGTGCACTGCATACACCTCTTACTCCTCCTCTTTGTAGCCCTCAAAATCTTTATTTTTTAAATGCCTCCACCTGTACTACCACCAAATGTATTAAGTCCTGTTATTCTGAACCTCGATGTTCTCGCGACACCAATGGTACTGCTGTCTAATCTAGTTAAAATGGAACCTCCATGTTCCCCATTGCCATGTTCTCGCTGCCACCAATGGTACTGCTGCCTAATCTTGTTGAACCGGAACCACCATGATCCTCATTGGCATGCTCTCACTGCCACCAATGGTACTGCCATCTAATCTAGTCGAACCGGAACCTCCATGTTCCCCCTTGGCATGTTCTCGCTGCCACCAATGGTACTACTCCCTAAACTCGTCAAACTGAAACTTCCATGGTCCTCATTGGAATGTTCTTGCTGCTACCACTGGTACTGCCATCTAATCGAGTCGAAACTGAACCTCTGTGTTCCCCATTGGTATGTTCTCGCTGCCACCAATGGTACTGCTGCCTAAACTTGTGGAACCGGAACCACCATGTTCCCCATTGGAACCTCGAATCGAACACCACTACTGTTCGAAGTTCGACTCAAACTTGTTACAATGTGGCTTAAGGATAACCAAGGCAATGTTTTGGAGTAGCCATCACAAAGCCCTGATCTCAAACCTATTGAAAATGTATGGGCAAAGCTCAAAAGGTAGGTATGGCAAAGCAACCTACAAACATCGGTGGTTCCACAAATCCCTTTTCAGACATTTCTCATCTGATAAATTTCTATATACTCAACTGCTGTTGAAACTCTCTGGAGATCTGTCTACCTTATATGCACAAATTAAAATCTCTTGTCACTTATTTACAACAAATCTGTGGTGTCCTGTGGATTTTTGGTGTGCATTCTATACCTTCCAGGCTGTCTGACAGGAGACAGCAACTGCAAGATCATGCAGTAAAATTTATGTATGTTTTGATTGCTTCACATATTTAGTACTTAAATGTTTTAATACATGTTATGGCAAGCTATGACTCATGGCCATATGTGCCTGAAATGTGTCAGCAGTGGAAATATGCATTTTTTATATGTGACATAATTTAACCCCTTGCAGCAGGTTTTTATCTCGCTGACAGAGGCCCTATTTTTGAAATCTGACGTGTCACTTTATGTGAAAATAACTTTTTGATTATTTAATCTATCCATGTGATTCAGAGAACGTTTTCTCTTGACACAGTGTGCTATAAGTTAGTTAGAAATTTTGGTCCATACAATTCTTGTTTATTTGTGAAAAATATCAAACTATCGTAAAAATTTGGAAATATTTACCATTTTCAAAGTTCAAAAATTTCTGCATGTACGACAGATAGTTATCCTACACAAAATAATTTGTTAACTAGCATCTAACATTTATCTACTGTAGGTGTTCATCATTTTTAACTGTCTTTTTATTTTTTACAACATTAGGGGGCTTAGAAATTTAGTAGTAATTTTATACATTTTCAAGGAAATTTGCAACATGGATTTTTTTAGAGACCAGTCCAGTTCTGACATGACTTTATGGTGCCTGTATGTTCGATACCCCTATTAATGACTCCAACTACACCCCTTAACGTATTCTAAACAGCATTTAGGAGGTTTATTAACCCATGAAGTCTTTCACAAAAATTAAAACAAAGTGGAGGTGGAATTTCAAAATGTACCTTTATTTTTACATTTTTATCCATTTTTCCCTGATACACGGTAGATGTAACAGGGAAATAAAACTCAATATAGATTCCCCTATTTCTGCCATTTTTAGAGATATCCCAAATGTGGCCTTAGTTTCCTATTTTGACCACTAGCCTCAGAATAGGAAGAGCACCTGAAGTATTGGACTTTGGAGTCACATTTTCATTATGATTTTATTTAGGCGCCATTTCAGGATTGTGGACACCCTAAGGTGCTAAAACTTAATAAGCACCCATAAAAAGACCCCACATTGGAAACCACACCTCTTAGGGAATATATCCAGGGGTGTAGTGAGTATGTCAACCTCACATGTGTTCCACAAATCTTTTTAGCATTAGGCTGTGAACATTAAAGATTTAATTTTTTACAACAATCTGCAATTTTAGCTGAAAATGTTTAATTTTCACAAGGAATCCTAGAAAAAAAGCATCCCAAATTTTCCAAGTTCGGCAATTCCCTATACGTGGGTGTAAACTGTTGTTTGGGCGCATGGCAGGGCGCACAAGGAAGGGAGCGCTCTTTGGGCCACATGTATGAAACGGTTTTGGTCTAAAACTCACTTTTTTGCCCATAGGTTTCTATGGGTGAAAAAGTGAGTTTTAGACCAAAACAGTTTCATACATGTGGCCCTTTTTCTTTTTAAACTCAGATTTTTTTGGGTGCTATTTCGCATTTACAAAGCCCCAAAGTACCAGAACAGGTGGAATCTTTCAGAAGTCACCCCATTTTGGATTCAACACCCCTCATGGATCTCATCTAGGGATGTATTGTGCATTTTGGGTGCACAGGTGTTTCACAGATTTTTAGCATAGGGCCATAAAAATTGGGGGGTAGAAAACACAGTTCTGCCATTGCTTTTTGGTGTTTACCGTGCAATATAAATAACAGGATAATTTTCCTATGTGGGTCAGTACAATTATAATGATATCAATTTTAAATAGTTTTTTTGTATTATTAGTTTTATACAATAGAAATGCATTTATAAATTTGGTTTTTATGTCATCATAGTCTGATAGCCATAATTCTTTTTTTTAGTATATATGGGGCTCATTAAAGGCTTCTTTTTTGAAAATGAGTTTACGTTTTTATTGGTACCATTATGGGGTTCATATTATGCTTTGATCGCTTTTTATCAAGGTTTTTGTGAGGTGTTTTGAACAAAATACGGCAATTCTGTTAGTGTTTTTTTTTTTTTTACACTGGTCAGCGTGCATGCTAGCTTTACTCATCAGATCGATACAATTACAGTGATACCTGATTTGTAATTTTTTGTTTTGTTTTACTGCTTTTACACAATAAAAACACTTTTATTAAAAAAGGAAAACACATTTTTGCATCGCCAAAGTCTGAGAGCCATAACTTTTTTATGTTTCTGTGTTCGTAGCTGTGTAGCAGCTTGTTTTTTGCGGGATGAATTGTCGTTTTTATTGGTATCATTTTTATTGGTCAACAATGCAACATATGGCTACAGCACTTTAAATACTTTCTTCTTATTTATTAAGCATCATATCAGTCCAATTTGAGACAAGCTTGAAAAAGAAGGTGTAACCTTTGAAACGTCGCAGCTCAGGTGTGCTCCTCTGTCACTATGCTCGGCATCTCCCAACTATCCAGTGTGGATTGAATGGACTCCTGTGAAGTTCCCTGCGGGACGAAAATATAAGTATACCTATGCCCTTTCTTGTCTAATGTGCTTTGACATTTTATAATACGTTACATTTGTCTCAAATTGGACTGATATGATGCTTAATAAATAAGAAGAAAGTATTTAAAGTGCTGTAGCCATATGTTACATTGTTGACACGTTACAAACAGTGGAGGCTGTTTTATATATGGCACTGGGCTGAAAATAGCGGTATAAAAAAGAAGTTGATGTTTAACTAAAAATCATTTTTAGGGGGACAATACTTTTTGATCGTTTTTAAAACCATTTTTTGCAAGACAGGGTGAAGAAAATGCAGGCAGTCCTGGGTTATGAATGGAATAGGGACAGTAGGTTTGTTCTTAGGTTAAATTTGTATGTAAGTTGGAACAAGGTTTTTTTTTAGCTTTGAATAGCGCAGGGAAGGGTTTTTACATTTGTTTTGTGGTCTGTGCCTCTGTTAAGGAGACTTTATCCATCTCATTTTCACCTCATGTGCTGTTGTGGCATGCTGGAACTTATCGTTCCACAGCTACTATCTGCTGTGGAAGATGGAACTACAAGTGCCAGAATGCCCCATAAGACTTTGATTGTAATTAAGGGATAGATGTAAGTCAGAACGTTGTAAGTCAGGGACTGCCTGTACTGCAATCCTAGTAGAGTTTTTTATGTTTAGCAGCGCTCACCATGCAGTTTGCATGATAAGCTAGGTTTACTCTGTGGACCGATACGATTATGGCGATATCCAATTCATATGGCTTTTTTTTATGTTGAAGCACTTTAAAAAAAATGTTTTCAGAGTGTAAAAAAATATTTATGCATCGCTATCTTCTGATAACCATAACCTTTTTATTTTTCTGTATGCAGAGCTATGTAAAGAGCTGTTTTTTTTCAGGATGAACTGACCTTTTAATTGGCACCACTTTGGCGTTTATATGAGGTTTTTGATTGCTTTTTATTCCATTTTATGTGCTGTGGGATGAACAAAAATCGCAATTCTGTGTTTATTATTATTATTTATTTTTGAGCGCCTTTGGTTCCAGAGCACTGTACATTCAGGTTTCATACATAACATAGGTCAAATAAGTACAAAGGTGACAAATTAATAACTAACAACTGGTACAGAAGGAGAGAGGTTCCTGCCCGTGAGGGCTTACACTCTAAAAGGAAGGTGGGAAGAGACAGAAGGTGAGGGGCAGACATGGTTGTGGATAGTATAGTGACAGCAGGGTTATTGTTGGTTATAGGCTATGCTGAAGAGATGTGTTTTCAGGTTGCTTTTGAGGCTGGTGAGAGTGGGGGAGAGTCTGAGGTGTTGGGACAGTGAGTTCCAGAGTGTGCGGGAAGCACGGGAGAAGTCTTGGAGACGGTTATGTGAGGAGTTGACACGGGGAGAGCAGAGAAGAAGGTCCTGTGAGGAGCAGAGATTGTGTGAGGGGAGATATCTGGAGATTAAGGCAGATATGTAGGGAGGGGAATGGTTATGGAGAGCCTTGTAGGTCAAGGTTACTAACTTGAACTGGATTTGCTGGGCAATTGGAAGCCAGTGAAGGGATTGGTAGAGGGGAGAGGCAGAGGAGTATCGAGGAGAGAGGTGAATCAGACGGGCAGCATAGTTGAGGATGGATTGGAGGGAAGCGAGGGTGCTAGCTGGGAGGCCACAGAGAAGGATGTTGCAATAGTCTAGGCATGAGATGACGAGGGCATGGACCAGCATTTTTGTGCTTTCGAAGTTAAGGAATGAGCGTGATTGTTTTTTTTTTACGGCGTTCACTGTGTGGGTTAATTAACATGACACATTTATAGGGTAGGTCATAATGCACATGGCGATACCAAATATAGGTGCTTTATTTATTTTTAAATTTTTGGGGGGCAATTGGTGCTTGTAAGGGGGGAAAAGGGCAGTGTACGTGTTTTTATTTTATTTTTCGTGTTTGTGTTTTACTGTTTTTCACTTTTTTTTTACATTTTCACGTATTTTTTACTTTTCCCCATATGGCAATTGTATAAGTGATCTTCAAATCACTCATACAATACAGAACAATACATAGGACTGCTCTTTTGATCACTTTCTATTCCATTTTATGTGATGCAGGATGAATGAAAATCTGTGGCTGTTTTATTTATTTATTTATTTTTTTTTTTTTTGGGGGGGGAGGGGTTGTACGGCATTTACCGTGCAGGTTAAATAACATGACTGATTTATAGAGTAGGTTTTAACGCACACGGTGATACTAAATATACGTACTTCATATATTTTTTAAGTGACTGGTGTTTGTAAAGGGTAAAAGCTAGAAATGGGCGAATTTCTCAAAAATTCGATTCACCGACTTCGCCGAATTTTCCGACAAAATTCGTTTTGGTCCGAATTACTTCGGGACGAATTGCGTTAAAAAACAGCTATTTCCAGGCTGCACAGAGCCTGTAGGGTGCTGTAGAACGTTGTGCCATGCTTAAATATGCAGAGGGAGCTTGGTTTGGTCTTCATACAATGATGTGTTTTAGTATGACACGCATATGACTGCCGCCGCTCTTAGAATCGCTTCACTATAAAATTCCCTGGGCACTTAAGAGGGCAAAACTGACCAAAAAAATGAAGCGGGAATGTAGCCTGATAAAGTCATGGCAGCGCCAGCTGGAAAAAACAAGCTGAGGGCTCAAGTGGCAACATCAGTAGGCTATAGAGTGGCACAGTGACAGAGTGTGGAGGTGACGGCAGCAGCCACAGCAGCATGAGGTCAGAGAGTGGCACAATGACAATCTGGAGGTGGCAAAAACAGGAGTAGGCCATAGAGTGGCACAATGACAGAGTGTGGAGGTCACAGCAGGAGCAACAGCAGCAGCAGCAGCAGCATGAGGTCAGACAGTGGTACAATGACACAGTGTGGAGGTCACCACAGCAGCAGCATGAGGTCAGACAGTGGCACAATGACAGAGTGTGAAGGTCACGGCAGTAGCCACAGCAGCAGCATGAGGTCAGACAGTGGCACAATGACATAGTGTGGAGGTGGCACAAACAGGAGTAGGCCACAGAGTGGCAAAATGACAGGGTGTGGAGGTCACGGCAGGAGCAACAGCAGCAGCATGAGGTCAGACAATGGCACAATGACTTTCTGGAGGTGGCACAAACAGCAGTTGGCCACAGATTGGCACAATGACAGAGTGTGGAGGTCATGGCAGGAGAAACAGCAGTAGCATGAGGTCACAATGACAGAGTGTGTAGGTTATGGCAGCAGCCACAGCAGCAGCATGAGGTCAGAGAGTGGCACAATGACAGAGTGTAGAGGTCACGGCAGGAGCAACAGCAGCAGCATGAGGTCAGACAGTGGCAAAATGACATTCTGGAGGTGGCAAAAACAGGAGGAGGCCACATAGTGGCACAATGACAGAGTGTGGAGCTGGCACCAACAGGAGTAGGCCACAGAGTGGCACAATGACAGAGAGTGGAGGTGACGGCAGGAGCAACAGCATGAGGTCAGAGAGTTGCACAATGACAGGGTGTGGATGTGACCACAGCAGCAGCAGCATGAGGTCAGAGAGTGGCACAATGACAGATTGTGGAGGTGGGTGGCAATACCAGTCCCTGGTAAAGATGGTGGTAGGCAGATGGAGAAACTGGCAGAAAATGTGTGGCATCAGGCAGGTGGCGGCATCAGAATAGTGGCTCAGGCAGGTAGTTTGAACCCAGACTCATTTCTCAAAGTTTGGGTGAGACGTCATGGCTGATGTAATCTGACGCCTAAGGCATTGGTGTGTGGAATTCCTGGCTGATCCACGCCTGATTCATCTTGACAAAGGTCAGTCGTTCCAACAGCTTCTCCACTGCAAACTCGGCAAGTTACGGCCACACATACAGTTTGGCTGTCCAGTAGTCCAGCGGATCTTCTAACTGGGGTGGCAGAGTGCTGTCCAAATAGGCCACCATCTGTTGGTTCAGGGACTGCTCCAGATCCTGCTGCTGCTGGCGACTGCCCTCCTCACTAGGCAGGTGAAGGAAGCTGCTCATCAGTGACTACAGACTTAGGTTGCTGCTGATGGAGCTGGTACTGATCCTATCCCCTCACCTTCCCCCAGCAGCCGCGGCAGTAGTACGTGAGCGCTGAGGAACCCCCCCGGTCAGACCTGTCAGAGGAGGGCCGATGCCGCACATAGGCAGCGGCTAACTGACTACGGAGGATTTCCCTATAGTATTTGAGTTTGTCCTCCCTCTCAGCAGCTCCTCCTCCAGTTCAGTCCCCACCGGACTCATGTGGTCGCGAGATGTAGTCGCCACGTCTCCAGTCCCCTGCCCAGACAGATTTTTCAGCATCTGTTGCAGGACATGAAGCAGTGGAATAACGTTATTCATCCCTTAGTCCTGGCGACTGACAAATAACGTGGCATCCTCGAAAAGCCTCAGCAAATGGCAGGTGTCACGCATGAGCTGCCACTGGCTGACATCAAAGTTACACAGGGGAGTACTCCTGTCCGCCTTGATCATCAAAAAATCGTTAATGGCCTTTCTCTGTTCATACAGTCGGTCCAACATGTGCAGGCTGGAATTCCAACGGGTGGAAACATCGCATATCAGCGTGTGTTGCGGAAGGCCGTTCTGCCGCTGCAACTCGAGGAGGATGTTCCTGGCTTTTTCGGAATGGATGAAGTGCATTTTCAGAATCTTCTGAAGATCAGTGGAAGACTTCAGGAACCTTTTCACAATCAGATTGAACACGTGCGCCATGCATGGACCATCCCTCCGTGGTGCAGCGCGGACACCATGTTCCTCCCATTGTCCATCACCATGGTTCCAATTTGCAGTTGGAAAGCCACACATCGATTCCTTGCTGCATGACGCGGAGCAGTTCCTCCCCTGTGTGACTTCGTTCACCGAGGCAAGCCAGGTGTAGAACTGCGTGACACCGCTGTGCCCTACACATGTGGTGTGATGGAGCAGTACTTGTGGAGGCTAAGATGGTGGTGGTGGTGGAGGAGGAGGAGGCGGACATTGGCACAGGTGCAGCAGTTTGACAACATGGAGGAGAAAGCGGCGTCTCCTGTCCAAGTTTTTGTTGTGTCTGGGAAGGAAGCACATTCACCCAGTGGGCCGTAAAGGACATGTACTGGCCCTGACCGTAGTTACAGATCCACACGTCCGCCCTGCCGTGCACATTGGAACAAACCAATAAGCTCAAGGATTGGCCCACCTTCTGTTCTACATATTTGTGAAGGGCTGGTATTGCCTTTTTGGAAAAGAAATTACGGCTTGGAACTCTCCACCTCGGCTCGGCACAGGCCATTAGTTCTCTGAACGGTGAAGAGTCCACCATTTGGAAAGGGAGGGACTGCAATACCAACAACTTGGACAGGAGCATGGTCAGCTTCTGCACCTTAGGATGGTTGGACGCATACTGTTGTCTCTTTGCACTGGGAGATGATGGCAAAGAGAAACAGCTCCCTTCTGCAGAGGTGGTGGAGCCTTGACTGGCTGCAATGGCATGTGTGCCACTGGGCGCTGCTGCTGCTGCGGTGGCTGGATGGACCACCACATCTGAGCCACGTTTCTCCTAGGCCACCAGATGGTGACGCTGCATGTGTTGACGCAGGGCCGTGGTGCCAACGTTAGCTCTCTGACCACGCTTCACTTTCTGCCCACAGATTCTACATATACCCATATTTGGCCCCTTCGGTGTCTTAGCAAAGAACTGCCACACCGCCGAGTAGCTAATTTTACCGCCAACGCTCCGAACTGAGTGACTACTACCACCGCTACCTCGCTGAGCCCCTGTGCCGCTACTTTCTTGGACCTGCGAAGCGGGTTTTCTACCCGCACACAAAAAATATCGTCGACATAACGTTTCCATATCAACATCTGTTCTCGAAATTCCACTGTTGCATACACAAAAGTCTCCTCAAAGTCCATCATGAACGCATTAGCATATGGAGGGGCAGCATTCAAGCCCATGGCAGTACCCCTTCGTTGACTGTAGTATTCATCTCCCCAGAGAAATAATTCTCTGTTAATATGATAGTTAATAGTTCCAGACAAAATTCCTGTTCATTCCTACTTAATCCTGAGTTGTTCAATAGTTTAGAGGCAGCTCGTATACCTTCCCTATGCTCAATAGACGTGTACAAACTAACCACATCGAATGACACCAATATGGAATCACTCGGGATTTGCTTTATCTCCTGTATAATATTCAAAAAATGTGAAGTATCCAAGATGAATGAGGCTGAGGTCTGAATGAGAGGTGTAAATATTTTTTCCAGAAATTTGGCAATTGGGCTGAACACGGAGTCGGTAGATGCCACAATTGGCCATCCAGGTGGTTTTTCAAGACTCTTATGTCCTTTGGGAAGTACATAAAAGACGGGACAAATCGAGTGTTGCATCTGTAAATATTTATAAGTTGGCTGATCTATTATTTGCCTATTTAAATATTCATCAAGTACCTCCTGTATCCTGATTCTAATCCAAGGGAGGGGATCCCTGTCTAGTTTCTGATAGGTGGTTGTATCAGAAAGTTGACGAGAGGCTTCCTCCAAATAAGTCTGTTTATCCTTAATAACCAACGCTCCCCTTTATCCGCTGGTTTGCAGTTTGATCTTCTTATTCTTTTGGGGGGATAACAAAGCCTCGCTTTTTTCCTTCTTGAGATTATCGGATAATACATCTGTCTACATTCCGTAAAATTTTTTTCTAATATCACTATCTATCAGGGAAATGACAAATTCTACACCATGTGATGTATGTGGGGGGTTAAAGTTGCTGTTGATCCTAAGGCCCAGAGTCCTGATCGAGATTCTATCAGATGATTCCATCTCAACTTTCCCCAGATCATCACATGGTCCAGAACCAAAATAGGCTTTCAGACGCAACGTACGATAGAAATATCTTAGCTCCTGTTCAAATTTAAAGGAGTCGAATAGTGGTGTGGGACAGAAAGATAGACCCCGTTGTAGAAGGCTTAATTCTGAAGGGGATAAATTAACTGAAGAAATGTTTACTAGATTATCCTCTAAGTTCCTACTTGTGAGCGTGTCCGTCCCTGTATCAAGTTCTCTTTGGATAACGCTCCATCGAGACCTCCTCGTTTTCTTGTATGTTGTCTTCGCCCTTGTCCCCTTAAAAAAGGAGAAGGGTGTCGTGAATGACTGCTGTACTCGCTCCCTGAGCTGGAATACCCCTGTTCGTACGACTGCCGTCGATAGACGTTGCCAGAGGATAAATCTCTCCATCTATATACTCTTTGATTGGTATAATCCTCTGTATCCCTTAGGAATTTGTCTTTCTTTCTATTCTCAATATATTGGCAGTATTCCCTTAAGGTATTATCTGATTTTTCTTTCAAACTAGCCCACTCAGATACTGGTAGAATGGTTGCTAGTTGAGTTTCAATAGAGGTAATACGCTCTTTCAACTCCTGCATAGATTTTTGTAAGTATTCGATTGTCAACACCATAATATCTAGGGAACATTTATTTAGAATACTTTCAAACCTATCTCAGTAAGAAGTATCATCTTGAAACAGGGTAGGACGTAGATTACATCTAAGACCCCTAGGGATTCGACTGGTTTTACAATATTCGGCTAAGGACAAACAATGTGATTCGTATGAAACATATTTCTTTGATTCCCGCTCATAATCTTTTAAACGTAGTTCCCCAGGAGGGACATGTAAAAAATCGTTAGATGTAGTCACCTGTGATAAAATCCGTGACACATCCTGATCATTATATTGAAATACATTTGTCGTCATTTATCTTAGTGTACTTCAAGACAAAATTTACAGATACAATCACAATTATGTTGCTCCGTACACTCTCAGAACATAAGAGCTCACACAAATCGGGTAAAAATATAACACATTACCATATTGTAAATACCCGTACACAAAGTAGAAAAAAAGTCAGCTCAACGTGATCCAGTATGCTGCAGGGACCCTCCGGGCTAGGGAGATAGCACTATAGCAAGCACAAACGTATGGTTCAGCAGTCCAAAGGCCCGTAAAAAAACCAATATTTATTTATTAATATTTAAATAAAAAGGCAAAAAATGCAAGGGGAGATGAAAGAAGCTTATGCGTTTCAGGGAGACTGCCCCTTAATCAAAGCATGCTATGATTAAGGGGCAAGTCGCCCTGATACGCGTAAGCTTCATTCATCTCCCTGTGCATGTTTGCCCTTTTATTTTAATATTACTCAATAAATATTGGATTTTTTACTGGCCTTTGGACTGCTGGACCATACGTTTGTGCTTGCTGTAAATACCCGTACTCATTATACTTTAAAATATCAACTTTATTTGTACAAAATAATGAGCCAAATTCATCCGTCGTAAATGTTTTCGGTCACATACACGACCTTCATCAGACTTTTGGCTATAAATAAAATCAAGAATACATGCCACAATAAAAATCACAGAACTACATATAATCACATTACATCAAATTACAAGAAGGATTAACAAAAAATCATTGTATAACATCCCTCCACCTGTGTGTAAATACATAAAAAGGTAAATAAGACAAAAAACTATAGTCAAAAATAAATCAAAAAGTAAATCAAAAAAACACTGTGACCCAGCATTAACATTAATTATAATGCACCCAATACATCCGAGGTGAACATAGAGTTCTGGCCACCAAGAGGAAAACATATAAATACCTTCTCTTGTATTGGATAATAGATATGGGCGCCTATAAAGTTGAATACATAATAAATATATTGAGTATGTTCATCGAACACAGCCCTGTCCATTAGTATAGCATTACTCAATGGGAGGAAATGCAAGTAGTCAAAAGGCCTATTATATATATATACCCACATCCTATAAATATATGTTATGAAAAGAAAATTCCTCCATCACTCAATAAGGATACACTGTCAGTCATGCAAAAGAACAATAAGTAAGAATATAACATATCTGACTCATACTTACAGGCGATATAATGCTGAAAGGGATGCTCAGTATGGCACATGCAGGGATGAAGTGGCGCCGCGATCGCACCAGCACTCGGCGTCCTTAACCCCTTAACGACCTTGGGCGTATGAGTACGTCCCAGGGCCGCTAAGGGGCTTTGCAGGGGGATCGCTCCGCGACCCCCCCGCACAGCCGCCGGGTGTTAGCGGCAAATCCCCGCAAACACCCGGCAGTAACAGCGGCGGCGGGTGGCTCCGCCCGCTGGCCCTGTTTAACCCAACAGACACCGCGGCAAAGCTGGCCGTGGCGGCTGAATTAACGCCGATGGGTGCGGTGATCGGCATAAGCGCAGGCTATGCGCGCCGATCCGATCACCGGGCATTGTGGGGGGGAGCCTTGGGAAGGCTCCTGTCACTTACCCTGGCCGGTTTGCCCCACTTCCGTCCGCAAAACAGGAAGTGGGGAAACCGCCATCTTTGTACACCCTAATGCATTGCCTATGCAATGAAATTAGGTTGTATTAACAATCGTCCCCACTAGTGGTCCAAGTAACAACAGGTGGCCTCAATGTTACAGTAAAAAAAAAAAAAAAAGTTTTAAAGTACAAAAAAAAAAAGTATTAAAAGTTAAATCACCCCCATTTCCCCATTTTACAAATAAAACATTAAAATAATAAAAAAGTTACACATATTTGGTATCGCCGTGTCCGAAAAAGTCCGATCTATAAAATAAAACACATTTATCCCGTACCTGAACACCTTTAAAAAAAAAAATTCCAAACGCCAAAATTCGGTTTTTTTTTGGTTCATTTTAATGTCCTTCAAAAAATGAAATAAAAATTATCAAAAAGTCCATGCATTCCAATCTGCTAGCGATAAAAAGTACACTTCAGGGCCCGCAAAAAATTGCCCCTCACTGACATCCGTAGGTGTTTAGTACAAAAAGTTTTGGTCGCACAAAATGGCGCCGTGGCGCAAATTTCAAAAATAGAAAATGTTTGGAATTTTTTACGGTACCAAAACAAAAACGGAAACCCTACATGTTTGGTATTGCCGGATGCGTTACAACATGTAGAATACAGAAAACCACATTATATTTACTGAAGATTGAACGCCGAAAAAGCAAAACCCCCGAAAAACATGGCGAAAATACATTTTTTTTCAAAATTTTTGTCCCATTTGGGAAATTTTTTTGCGGTTTCCAGTATATTCTATAGTATAGTGAATAACACCATTAGAAAGTACATCTTGTCCCGCAAAATAAAAGCCCTCATGTGTCTATGTAGGTGGAAAAATAAAGAAGTTATGGCTTTCAGAAGGCGAGGAGAGAAAAACGAACATGTCACCAAAAAAAAAACGCCAGGTCCTTAAGGGGTTAAAAAGGTACTGCACATGCGCGCATCCACAAGCGGATGCGCGTCATGTGAGGGCAAGTGGAATACTATTTCCGCCCTTACTCTGACGATCGCGCATGCGCAAATGCGCTCCGCGTTCGTAATGGATATGCACTGTAAGTATACTAGTGGAATCGCATGAAGCATTAAGTATAGGCGATTGTATTCATTGCAGGAACTTCTAGAGATGTCTACTTGCCTCTATATAATTTAAGCTTGGAATGTAAGTAATTCAATAAAGATTTCTTAAGATTCCTTTTTATCTCCATATAATGTGACTATATATAGGTAAAAACCTCCAATGTCACAAGCCACTAGATTACTCCTATATATGAAAAAAGATTTTTAGGCAGGCCAGAATGAATGTGTCACCTCAGGTGTATGAACAACTTATCAACCAATATTTACCTAACTAATTTTACACGTACTAAATATATATACAGTTGTTACATTATGTAAATAATTTAACAACTGAGGTTACACATTCATTCTGGCCTGCTCCACAAATTGCCAGGAAAAATTTACTTGTATGTGCCGTTTAAAGACACTGTGTATTTTACTGAATATAAAAGCACAAACAGGCTTAATTAACCTTCGGATATGAATTATGCTACAGCCAAAATTTCTTCTTTGGCGTTGAAAAACACCGTTTCTTTTACTGAGTACAACTGCAGAAAATACTTAGTTAACCCTGGGATGTAAATTGCGCAAAAGAAATGTGCTGCCAAAAATTACCAGCTTTGTAGCGTGTTAAAACGGCGTGTATTTTACGGAGCGCAACCACATAAAACTTGTAATTAACCTTCGGATATGAATTATGCTACCGCCAAAATTTCTTCTTTGGCATTGAAAAACACCGTTTCTTTTACTGAGTACAACTGCAGAAAAATACTTAGTTAACCCTTCGATGTAAATTGCCCAAAAGAAATATGCTGCCAAAAATTACCAGCTTTGTAGCGTGTTAAAACCGCGTGTATTTTATGGAACACAACAACAACCTTCGGATATGAATTATGCCCACAGCCAAAATTTCTTCTTTGGCATTGAAAAACAACGTTTTTTTTTAGTGACCCCCAACAGTAGAAAACGCTTAATTAACCCTGGATCTAAATTGCGCAAAAGAAAATGAGCAAACCAAAAATTAAGTGGTATTTGGATTGTAAAAAGGCTGTTTCTTTAACTGAATATAACAGCAACAGGCTTAGCTAACCCTTGGATATTCAATGTGCTCAAGAACTGAGCAGATAGCATTAAAATGTATATGCAGCTGAATTGGACGCACACTGGACTTCAATTCCAATACCCCACAAAATCAAAATTAGAACGTGTAAGAGAAGCAGTCTCTGAGATAAGCTGTGACACCCCCCAAAAATCATTGTATAAAAGTTAGTTCTTTAGTATGAGATATCAGCAGCAGCAGCTTCCCTACACAGCACAGTGAACTGCCAGCGTCGCGCCCGGACTTATATAGTGCGGTGACGTCACAGAATCCCGCCAATCTCTGATTGGCTTCATCTCTGCACATGTCATTTAGGCTACGCCCTTCTTCCTCCAAGACTTCTTTGCCACATGTAATGCCATGTGCTCGCAGCCATTTTATCAATTAAAAACACGCTTCGTTCCCGCGAATCACCCCAAACTTCGACTTCGTTCAGAATCAAAGTTTTCCTGAAATTCTAAATGAATTCCACTTTGTTAGAATCAATTCGCCCATCTCTAGTAAAAGCGCATTGTACGTGTTGTTTTTTTTTTTGTGTTTGTATTTTACTTTTTTCACTTTTTTTTACTTTTTAACTTTTTCTTCACTTTTTCAAATAGGGCACTTGTATCAGTGATCTTCAGATCACTGATATAATGGAGAACAGTACACAGCATTACTGCTGTGTACTACTTTCCATGGCAGCTGTCAAACATATACCCGCAGGACATGGCAGACATAGTGATGTCACAGGCACCCCGGAAGGCTTTTTTAGACATTCGGGCTGTCAGGTAAGCTATCAGCAACCACTATTGCTCTGCGGCTGCTCCGATGGGGACAGAAGGAGTTCCCTCCCTCTGTGTTTCCCTTAGCTGCTGTGATCTATTGCGATTAACCACCTGTGACCAAAGCTGGTTCCATGCTGCGATCATGCGGGCCCTGCTTAAGAGACCGCACAATGTCCAGGACATACCTCTACATCCATTTGGGGAAGTCACTTTCCGACAGAACATACAGGTACGTCTAATATCTGGAAGGGTTTCATGGGTTAAATAAAGGAACATTTAGCATTTTTATTCAGGTACTGGTTATATATTTTGTTTTCCTCTATGACTGGTTATTACCCAGAAGTCCACTGAAATGATCCGTGCACCTGCTGAACAACACACCTGAAGGCCAAATGTCTCGGAGTAAGTGGTGAGCATATAAACGTTATACATAATAAATAGACAGACCATGAACACACTATTATCACAACATAGGGCGACATGTATGAAGCTCGCCACGTCGGAGCACACCGTTTCGCCAGATTTTTAGTGAAAGCTGCGCCTGATTTATGTCGGGGCCGGGGCGCTCATACATACCATGAAAAGTCCGCGGCGCCTCGCCAGTGTGTGAGGCGCAGTGCGGGACTTAGACGCAGTGCGGGGCTGCGTCTAAGATTTGCCGCCCGATGTAGTGCCATCATACATGCGGTGTAAAGTCCGCTGCGTCTTGCCAGGGTGTGGGGCGCAGCGCAGTACTTAGGCGCAGTGCGTGGCTGCGTCTAAGATTTGCCGCCCGACGTAGTGCCATCATACATGCGGTGTAAAGTCCGCTGCATCTCGCCAGTGTGTGGGGCGCAGCGCAGTACTTAGGCGCAGTGCGTGGCTGCGCCTAAGATTCGCCGGCCGACGTAGTGCCATCATACATGTGGTGTAAATTCCGCTGCGTCTCGCCAGTGTGTGGGGCGCAGCGCGGGACTTAGGCGCAGTGCGGGGCTGCGCCTAACATGAATTCCGATTCGAGACAGGCTGGAAAACATCGAGAAATCCTTAAACATGTCCGTGCGGAGTAAGAATCCCAAAATCGCCTTTATAAAGGCATCAGACATTCTCTGGAAAAGAGCTGAAACCTAATTAAAGAAATAAAAAATACAATCACTTTCCAAAAATCCAGAACGGTGCAACATCAGGAAGTCGGATCTTTGGAAATAGCCGGAAATACAGTAATTAAAATCGTTTAAGCTCTTCTCATTGGTCGGCATAAACCAGCCAATCAGAATAGGAGCACCAGTGGCCCATTCTATCCTATGGAGGAGTATTGACCAATCAGAATAGGAGCGACAGGGACCCATTCTAATCTGTGGAGAAATATACACCAATCACATTCAAAGGCGGGACAGTTCAAAATACAGTAAAAAGGCCGAAAAGAGCTGATCGGTTGAGCTAGCAGAGGCTTGGCTATCCCAGCCAATCAGAGCGCGAGCTACTTCTCCCATTGTAGTCTATAGAGAGATCGGCGCAATGCAATCTCGGCGCTCAGCGGCGTGCGGCACGCAGTATGAATCCAAAAATCATTTTTATTAAGTCTAAAACATTATCAGATAAAGAGCTGAAACCTTCTCTACCAATAAATCAGTTAAATCCCTAACAACGCGTTTGTCGCCGAGACCGGCGCTACATAAGGAATTGCAATATAGAGACTTGCCGGGAAATACAGTAATTCAAATTGTTTAAGCTCTTCTCATTGGTCGCCAGAAACCGACCAATCAGAATAGGAGCGACAGGGACCCATTCTAACCTATGGAGAAATAGACACCAATCAGATTCAAAGGCGGGACACTTCAAAATACAGTAAAAAGGCTGAAAAGAGCTGATTGGTTGAGCTAGCGGGGGCTCGTCCAGCTTAGCCAATCAGAGCGCGAGCTACTTTCTCATGGAGTTCTATGGAGAAAAGAAAGGAGGAGCGAGCTCTGTTTTGTGGGTTGGCTAAGTTAAAAGAGGCACGGTTATTTGGACCAATGGGAGAGCGAGCTCTTATGGGTTTTCTAATGCAATCTGTAAGAAAACTGTACATGGCCGAAATCAAATGATAAGACTACAGAATTTGTACCGATGTGTATATAAAATGAACAATAATCTTGGGCTCACGAAAATAACAAATAAATATGAATTCACTGTGTTCATTTTTGGGGTTTTTTTTTTT